>JAADVN010000464.1:0-18195 GCA_023335535.1 Globisporangium spinosum | reverse complement strand
GATCGCTACCCTCGCCATCATCTCGAACTCGCTCTTGGTTCGTTTTCTCAGTGACTGCTTTCACCAACGCCAACGCAGACTGCAGATACGCCACTGACAGATCCGGTCCCCGCCGACCCGTGGTCATGAAAAAGGAGATGGGAAGCCCCCAGTGCTTTTCCACCATCTACTTCATTTCTGGCGTGAGTTGGCTGTAAATTTCATCGCGCGCACGGCGGAACTCGTCGCTCAGCGAGTGCTCGTCGAACGCGAAGAAGAACTCTCGGTACACCTCCACGTCATCCACCGTCATGATGCACTGGTCGTTCGTAAAAACGAGCTGAAAGCGGCACGGCCACGCGCGGTCCTGAGGCGCGGGCGTCGTGCTGTCGCACGTTCCCTGCGGCAGTTTGCCATCCACCGACGCGCTCTCGGCGACCACGATGATCGCGAGCAGCTCCAGCAGTTCGCGGCATCTTCGCACGTTCTCGTGCCAGTGTGCTTCGCGCGCGCTGCTTTTGTGTGCTTGGGTGGGAAATCAAGAGAATCAGTTCACGGAACGGTTGTTTGGCTGTACTGTAGGCCACAAAATAAATACATAGTATGCGCAGAATTCACCCCAAAAGAAACCATCGCCGAGGGATAGCGAAGAGCTACGGCCTTGGCTGGCTGTGCATGCGAGAAGTGCTCATAGCCTGATGGGCCATAAGCGCTGATCGAGTGCCAGCCTCTCATCAGCGATATCTGTCCAAGTCTTCGGAGGCCGTTGAATCAGGCAGGCAGATGGTCAAAGCCAGCGCGAGAGAGCTTCGCAGGAGAGTTGGCATCGACTTCAACTTGTGCTATTTCGTGATTTTTCTCAAACAGTATGGTCAACAAGGCAGCTTGTGCTGTTCAATGCCAGGTCCAACCACGATCGTCCAGCATGGTCAGGCGCTGTAAATTTGAAACCAACGGCTTTTATATTTGCAACAACCAATAACCTTTTCGCATTCATATTCGAGTCACAAGTTGTATCTTTTGCGACTGTGTGTATGTATGTATCTCTACGACTTGACGGCGAGGTTCATGAGGTGCTCCATGAAGACCTTGAGACTCACGTCGTCCGTGAAGATGACCTCGCCCTGGCCGTCCATGCTGTTGTGCGTCACCGACGGGTTGAGCTTAGCCATGAGGAAGCGCGACTGCGACTTGTGCTGGTCGCACACCACGTAGCGCGGCACCGGGAAGCGCGAGTCCATGATCAGCTGCGCATCGGCCTGCGGGGCCTCAAGCAGGTTCTTGAAGTTGATGTGTGCCGGGTCTTCGTGGAACTTCTGGTCGCGCCACGCCGCGATCGTGTCGCCGTGGAACACCACCACGTAGAAGAATGAGTCGAGCAGCAGGATCGTGTCCGAGCGCACGCTCGCCGCGTCCAGCAGCGCCGGCACCGGTGGCCCGTTGAACGAGTACGACAGCAGCGACGGCTGAATCATCACGAGTGAGTTCGTCGTGCTTTCGCGCAGCAGGCAGTGGCGATAGTACGAGCTCTCATCGGGCGAGTACCCGAACACCGTCAAGAACTGCGAGCGGCGCAAGTGGAACATGAACTGCGGGAAGATTGCAAACTCCGGCGACAGGCGGAAACTCGACGGATCGTCCTTGCGGTAGTCGGCAAAGCGCGCCGCGAGGCGGATGAGCGACCGGTCGATCCAGCGCATGATGTCGAGCTGCTCTTCGCCCGACTCGGAGCGGTGCACAGCGATGCGCGCGAGCAACACGGCGGCGGCTTCCTGGTCAAAGCCGCGGCCGAGCGACGCCGTGTCGTTTGGATCTACGGTCCACGGCCCGCAGATCGTGGTCACGCGCGTGCGGTAGCGGCCGCTCGCGTGCTGGTACTTGGTGATCAACTGGATGTAGCGCCCCTTGCCCTGCGGGAGCGCGGTCTGGTTCGAGATGTCAAAGTAGAGCGCGATCGTGGTGTTCGGGTCAATGCCACCCATGGCCCACGTGTTCGTACCGCCGATGCCGATCTCCACGTCCGAGACGTTCTTCGGCGCGCCGCCGCCCTGGCGCTTCAGCGCCGCGCAAGGGCCGATCGCCCCCGCGACCTTGAACTCGCGACTCGTGAGCACTTCGAGCGACGCCGCGAACGCCATGGTCAAGTGGTCCTTGTCGCAGTCCGCGGCCTCGTCCGAGAACTTGCTGAACATGCGGCGGAACGACTCGCGGAACACCGACTGGCCGAACGAGTCGGCCAGCACGATCACGCCGCCGGTCTTCTGCACGCACGACTTCATCTCCATCACGCCCGATTGGTCCAGCGAGCAGGCAAAGATGTCCACCACATGGTTCGAGCTCACGCAGCGGTTCGCAAGCTCCTGATAGTGCTGTACGGCCTTCTTCGTCAGCGGTGCGTTGTCCTTCTGCAGATCCGTGTGCGATCGGATGTCTTCCTTGCGGTCGCGGCTCACAATGCTACCAGGGCCGACAGTTGGTGGTCCGCCGACGAACATCATGATGCGCGCACCCTGGCCGCGGTACGTAGCTTCCAAGAGACCCACGCACACCGAGAGCGCGACGCCCGTGCAGCGCTGTGGACGCTGTTCCGCCGCGACGGGCCACGGGTCCTTCTGCAAATCTTCCAGGATCGATTCCAGCGTGAAGCTGCATTCGAACACTGGCAGCAAGAAGCGCGCCGCGTTGTTCACCGGCTGCTGCTGTTGCTGGCCCGGCTGCATCGGCATCTTCGCGCGGTTCAGCGCCGAGAGACCCAGCATGTCGTGCACCTGTTGGGTGGAAAAGTCCTTGTTGCCGCGGAACACGTGCGACTTTGGCACCTCTGGGAAGCCCAATTCGTGCACGTGCACCATGGTTCCGTAGGTCACGAGGCCGATGAGCGCGTCTGGAGGCAGCTGGTTGAGCGTCTGCTGGATCGAGTCCTTGAGTTCCTCCAGCTCGTCTTCCGGGATGCAAGTGTCGATACAAAACACGAACACGGGCGGACCCGCCTGGCGGTTCTGCAGCTCGTACTCGAGCGTCGTGTACTGCGGGATGAGCTCCGCCGGCAGGTTCTCCTGCGTGATGTTCTCCGCGTAGTGCGGCGGGAAGTGGTTGCGCGTCACGCAGAACGGACACACCCAGAGCTTGGACACGAAGTCCACCTGCACGTACGGGTTGAGCACCGCCGAGCAGGACTTACAATGGATCGGGTCGTACTCGACCGCTGATGGGATGCCTTCGATCGGCTTCAGCGGCTGGTATAGCGCACCCACGGGGATCACGCAGCGGGTCTGCTCGAGCTTGGTGCACGGCCAACTGTTCCACGAGAAGCGGATGCCGTCCTTCGCCTCCATGCCGTGGAAGTCCCACTCCTGTGGCTGCATACCGGGCATCGCGCCTTGCTGGCCGTAGCCCTGCTGCTGGCTATACTGGTCGTAGCCGCCCGCCTGCTGCTGCTGGGCGTACTGGTCGTACTGGCCCGCTCCCTGTGGCTGGCCGCCGTAGCCTCCCTGTTGCTGCTGCTGGGCGTACTGCTGGTCGTAGCCTCCCTGCTGTGCGCCGTAGCCCGCCTGCTGCTGCTGGTCGTATCCGCCGCCGTAGTTCATCTTGATCTTGCGTTGATTTCCGATACTGAAGCTATCGAGGCCATGCATGAGCTTGGAGATCACGCCACGTTCGCCCCCCTCTTTTCCCACTTTGCTGACCGATCTTGTGTGTCCCACATACATTCCGGAAAAGTCCTCTTTGTGGATAAGGTGTCCCACCTCAATTTCGGAAATGTCACTATTCTAGGTTTACACATTAATGGAAGGGAATTTACTACATGATTGCCATACAAATAGCGTGGTCTACCTTACTTGCAGAAATTGTCTTGGGAGAGAATGTTTGCGGAAGAGTTGCTTGGAGGGGATGCGCATTGGCATTGGCGTGTCATATTGAGGGAGAAACTCCTTCGTAATGACGAAACGACGCGCGGATGGCGATCACAACGTGATGCAAGCTCGAGGCTGCTGCTGCTGCGGAAAATTGGTAGCTCGTGTGACTGACCACCATCTGCTGCGCTAGGTGGCTTCGCTTTGAGAAGGTTATGCATGTGTGTTCGATGTTCATGTGAAGAGCTACACTGCCGCTATGCGATACGATCTCCAAAAATTCTACCGCGAGGGAACCAATGGAGCCAATTTTTTCAGAGCATACACATGGTGGCTAAATGGCTGGCTGGCTTACATCTACTGAGCCCAAATGAACGAGTGAACGCTTGCACGAGCAACTGAATAAAAAATATGTTGATTCGCTGGGAAAATTAAGTTACAATGGCTGCCGCCACGATGGATACATGCTCAGCTCAAGGCAGCCGCCTCCTATAAAAAAAATATGAAAAAAAAATCTTACAGGCGTCTCGCCTCGCACTACTTACTTACTGATGATGATGATGTCTTGACACCAATACGCGGCACACGTCTTCGCTCTTTGGGGTTTTGAGGCTCGAGGCTCCTGAAAGCAGGTTCTCTGCATCTCAATGGAGGGAGGGGATGGGGCTGCTGCTTTCTGCGACGTTGCAGTCTGGTACTGAAGACTGGAGATCGCACGGTAGCTTGGATGGGATGGAAATCTTGGGAGCTTTACGGCACGGGCATGTACTGCTTGCTCTCGATGCGGAGCGCGTCCTTCCGGCGCCGGAGATACACGAGCGCGTGGTTGTACGTCACGTAGAGTCCGATGCAGAAGAACGGGAATACCAGGAAGAACATGAGCGGCGACGTAATGTCCGTGTCCCCAGAAGAGCCAAAGCCCGCTGGGTCCTGTGCCTGGTCAATCGCTGGTGCCGCTACTGCTAATGCCGGGTGACCGCGAAGTCCAGCTGTGTTGTGGTGCTTAGAGTAGTGGATCGACACCTCGACTGACGAGTCTTCGTCATCTGGGGAGTTTCGATTGTTGTACAGGTTGTTGTTCTTGCTGTCTGGAACCGACTCGTACGTTGTCGGCTGGAGTGCATCCGCTGCATTCGCTGCAGTGTGAATCCCACTGCTCTTCTGGTTTACAAGTTCCGCCATGAGCGCCTCGATGCACACTGGAGAGAGCGACTCGACGTTCTTCGCCATACACAGTTGCACGCCCTTCATCGCGCGCGCGACTTGTGCGGGGTCGATCCCCGCCGGCGCGTTCTCCAGCAGCGTCAGGATGTTCGCCTCGCGCTTGCAGAAACTCTCGAGATCGCTTGAACACCCGTCGCCGCGCACCACGCCGTCGGTCTTGTCCTGCGCTGCTGGTGGCGCCGCATCAGGCGATGAGTTGTTGTTGGTAGTGACATCAATAGCTGATGTACTAACAGCGCCTTCTTCCGGCTGCTGCTGTGAATTCTGCTCCTGCTCCTGCTCTGGTTGTCCTTGCTGCTGGTTGTCTTCTGCTACCTGCTCCACCGTCGCGGGTCGCTCCTCCGCCGCCGCGCTCTTGGCCAGCAGCTCCGCCGCCAGCAGGCGACGCTCGTGAACCAGTGATGGTAGCATCGTTCCTGATTCTTGTGATATTGCGCAAGTCAAACGGATGGAGCGTTCGTCGCGGCTTCTTCTTTCTCTCTTGCTGCTCAATTGAAAAGTGCAGCTCAACACTCCAAGGGGCGCACGCGAGAGAGTGAGTGAGTGAGTGAGTCCGCCCTGCCGCCGCCTTCTCACGCGCTGCGCTGCTGCTGCTGGCGCATCTCTCGCTCGCTCTCTGCTCGGTTTCTGGCTGCCTGCGACTCCCCGACCCCCCAGCCAAAGCGCCAGATGCCGCGGAACAGAAACTTTACGCACAACGCGATACTGGACACTGTCACGATCCTGTTAGAAACGTTAGAAACAATATTTAGACATAGATCCGCCGCTACTTCAACGCTTCAGGTGCCACTCTCCATCGCGCAACAAGATCCATAAACTGAACGGAATGGCGTGTTCGCTGGCTGGAATATAGAAATCAGGTTAGAAATAGACACGAAAAAAAAGGAAACCAGGTTAGATGATTTAGAAATTAAAATTTCTATTCGGATGCTCATGTGCTTGACTCACCTACAATATCCGGTCCGACATCGCACTCATGCTGTTATGGATTACGAATAGGCTACTAAACTACTAAACCTTGTAAGCAAAGAAAGTAAACAGGTTAAGTAAACACAAAAAGGTATTTTGAGGTACCAAACCAAAAGATCCATGCCTCGCATTTTGGCGCATTTGAACGGGAGCACCAGAATGACGACGATGCGGGTGCTGAGCGCGGCGGAGCGCCTCGAGATGCTGCGCCTCATGTGGCCACAGCACGTGGGCAGTGCGGACCACCCCGACACGCTGCGCTGGTACCAGCAGGGCCTCGAGTTCCAGGCGCCGTCGTCCGACTTCCCGCTCGGGCTGGTGCAGGGCCACGGCGGTCCGTGCGGCGTGCTTGCCGCGGTGCAGGCAGAGATCTTGCGGCTGTTCCTGTTCGAGTACCACGAAGTCCAGCGGCGATTGGTGAACACTACGAGCGCCAACAGCGAGACGAGGGCGACAGCAGCAGAAGACTCGCACAAGACGCTGCAGGAGCTGATCGCGCACGTTGCGCAGGCGGGAGAGAGCGGGCAGAACGCGCTGCTGACAGAGGCGATCGCGTCGGTCTTGCTGCGTTGCAGCAAACGTCAGGGAGAACCTCGCGGTGCTATTCAGCAGCAACAGCGTGCGATCCACATTGTGGTGCAGAGCGACATAGACAACATTGCGGCGGCCGCTGAGGGCGGAGAAGGACCCGTGCACCGCGAGACTGTCGTCCAAGTGACGACCCACAAGGATCCCGACTTGCTGCGCGTCATTCACGAGCATCTCAGCGCTTACCAATCGCCGCACGGTGTGATGAACTTCATGTTCAGCGCGCTGCGAACGAAAGGCGTCGAGGCGATCCGATCCGAGATGGACGATCTTGAAGCTGCGTTCACTGGTCAGTTTGGTCACTGCTCCCAGGAGCTGCTGAACTTTCTTCTCACAGGCTCAGCTGTCTCCAACGTGTTTGATGGCAGCGTTCCCATGGGTGACTCTGGTCTCATGCTGCATGGCGTTCCAGAGCGCTCTCGAATTGGCTACTTGACCCACTTGGAAGCGTTGCGGTACTGCCAGGTTGGCAGCTACTACAAGTCCCCGATTTACCCGGTGTGGGTGATCGGGAGCACGTCCCACTTCAGCGTCTGCTTCGGTCTGGATCCAGCGATTTGCGAAGAGTCGACTTCGCAGATGCTCTTCCAGCGCGTGCAGCGAGTATTCAAGTCGTTCGACTCGATGGAGACCGGGTTTATGGACATTTCCATTCTCGCTGAGTCGTTGCAGCAGCTTGGCGTGGACCAAGAGATCCTGTCGAACGAGTACTGGATGGCGCGACTACTCGCTCGGCTTGAAGTCGCCGGGGCAGGCATCGTGCTGTGGGACGAGTATTGGAAAGTGATCTCAGTGCTTTTGCACACAGGCGATTTTGAACTGGCGCTCAGCGGGAGCTATCAGAGCAGTGGTAATGCTGAAGGAGCTCTGCAAACACAGCAGCGAGCCCGATCGGACTCTGATATCGCGAGAGAGTTGCAAGCGCAATTTGATTCGGAAGGTAGCGGAGCCGGTGCAGTATCCAGCCCGGCTCCATCATTCTCACAGCCAACAACAGCACCAGATCTGCAGCAGCCAGTGGTGGATGAAGAGTTCGAGTTATACTACTACAACGGGCTCGGAAGCTCTTCCTCGGGGACTGGAGGCTCCAATGGTCCTCGGCGACCCCAGCTTGCGAAATGCCGCATCACAGTGCCGAAGAAAGTCGATTTCATTGGCAAGTCCGTTGCGATTTTCGAGACAGGCACGAGTGGTGGCTATGGTTCGCCTCCTTTGGAAGAGATCATCAAAACGAAGTGGACAAGCGCAAGGATAGATTGGCATGGACAACCAGTGCCCAGCATTGATTGATGAAGAGGAAGCAGTTCGTCATCACTGCAAGGCAAGCAAAACGCCAAAGATCGTTCATGCCCAGGTGAGCGCGTTGCAAATATGAATATTTGTTCTCGAAATCTCGCGATGTTTTTGTTCTGCACACTGTTGTGGCAGAATGGATAGCGATCGTGGCACTTGACATTTGAGATGATTGCAGTTTCAGGCAGACCAGGTAAAGAGAGAAGCTTCCCATTTGTGTGAGATGGGTTGTATGCGTTTCGAACGATATAAGCAGGTGTCTCGGTGGTTTCACGCGCGTTCATTTTGGTCAGTTATATTTATCGCGTCTGGAATGCACTGATACGTCTGAGCAAAGCTATCTGTCGAAAACTGTAGCCATTCTGCTGCTGCTTTTTGAACTCCTTTCAGTTTACCAGCAAACGAGGGGAGCAGACAATGGCGACTGGTACGTCAATGACAATGAGTGCAGATGCCAGTTGTGATCGCAAGTCGTCTTCGATTAGCAAGGTAGAGGTAATAGCTGCGCGCGAGCAAGGTTTGTCAGCACAGATAGTGACGATGGTGACCGAAACCGAGCTGCATGGTCACCAGCCGAATTCAACAATGGACGAAACTCGATTTCCAAGCTCAGCCTCAGTTACGCATGTGGTGTTGGAGAACCCATCACCAGTTACTCCTCAAGAAACAAGCTCCGCTTCAAAGGCAGTGGGTGGCTATTCTCGGCGGTTGTGTGGAATGACTAACAAGCTCAAGTCAAGGGCGGCGTTCTTTGAGGTCTTCGGACATCTGGGGATCTCCATGATCGCGACGTTGATGCTCGCCTCAGCGTCAACGTTCTTTCTAGCGTATATCCAGGTTTACCCGACCGAGACGGTCAATGCGGTGCTGAATACCGAGAACTTCGACAACGGCGAGTTCTGGTTGTTGCCGTATCCGGATCCGCCCATTGTGATTTGTTCGACTGGTTTGCTAATCCTGTTTGGCTTCGACTTCTTCGGATTGGTTTTGTTCATGCTCTTTGGACGTCGGCTTCCATGGGATCTCCCCGCACCTACAAAGCAGAAGCAAGTAAAAGAACAAGCGCTAGTATCGACAAACCAGCAGCGTTTCGGTCGCATTCGCCGATTGCTACGCGAGATACGAAGGACTGACTTGGACGTACCCGAGGGTAGCAAACCCCAGACGACCGGTGATCGAGGACAAAAATCAAGAAGGCAAACAATTGCGGGGATCTATCGTGGAACGACACCACACGATGGGAAGTATCGACACTTTTACGTAAGTCTCCATCCACATTTGCTTCTGAGCTCCTGTGCAAATGACCGATTGCTGCACTGACACACTCCCCTTGTTCGCTTCTATGCACAGAGCGCTGCTCTGGATCTGCCCAAGTTCATCTTCCAGAGCACAACGCTGGTCACGTACCTCCGACACGATTTCCCCACGCCGCTCATCTATTTTTACTCGCACCTGTTCTTCGTCAGCTGGCTGGCCACGGTGTGCCGCTACCAGCGATTTCAGACCGATCGGAACCTCGTCATCGCGCGGCTCTTCTACCTGTGCGTCTTGTGCAGTTGCCTTAAGTTGCCTCCTATAAACCCTGTGAGCTCACCTTGTTATTTGTGTGCTGCCTCCACCTGTTGCTAGATTTGACCTCTTCTTCGCTGTGTTTGCGCCGCTTGTCGTTCTCGGATACGCGATCTACACGTTCGAGTTCGATGGTGCAGAGCAGTCGGTCAGGGCCTCAACACTTGGGGTCGATTCATTTGGTGGGATTGCGCGTTTGTACGGCGACCCGAGGCAGATCGCTGTTTTCCGTGTCGCTTTCCACTACCTGCAGTTCTCGAGTGGGGGTTCTCTGTGAAATTGTCGCTCAATCTACTTTCGCTCTACAAGCGGAAAAAGATCATCTGTGCACTGAACGACCCTGTCGTGCAGCAGAGAGCTACAGCTCGTGGACAGAAGAAGAACAAGCAAGCGGTGGTCGACGAGAACGAAAACAACATAGTGGACCTGCTCCCAGCGGATTCAGTGCCAAAAGAATCCCAAGTTACTCCTTCAGATCGCGAAGTTAAGGAGCAGGTGAAGGTCACTCCAATTGGAATTTCAGCAAAGCCTCTGGGCACTGTCAAGCGAAATGTCCCGACGCTCGTGCTGGCGTCCATGTTCTTCATCGCTGGAGTGGTGATCTTCATCTACTCCATCGTGGCAGTTCAGTCAAGCACCAAACTGTGCGCAAATTTCCCGAAATGTGCGATGACGAGCTACCAGTGGAATGTTGGCGAAGAGAACTGCACGTGCTTAGTATATGTCGACCGGGATACTGCGCCAGCAACGTTTGACGATTGACTGTATCCGCCAGACACGCCCGCGAGCCTTGCGCACTTGGCTCCAGCTGGCGAGCTTCGCATTACCTAGATCATCAATCGAGAACTCTCGGGATCCCCAGACGAGCTGCGCAGGCGCCATGAACTGGAGCAGCTCGCCTTGATTTACAGCCGAACACAGAGATTCCCGGACTGGGCGAAGGAATTCCACTACCTCGAGTACCTGTAAGTTTGCATAGAACGCTTGTATAGACGACATCTAAATGGCTCGAGTGCGCTGACCCTTTTTCGCTGTGTCTCTAGACATATCGAAGGCGACTTCACTCCAAATGAGCTCACGTACCTACCACCAGACCTGTTTGAAGCCATGCCGCACCTGACATTCCTGCACCTGGGCGGCATTCGAAGCGTTCCGTCAGTCCCAGAACTCTCCAAGCTGAGCCACTTGAGATACTTGACGATCGTGGTCGCGCACTCTATTCACGAAATACCGAACTTCGAAGGTCTTAACCATTTGATGACGCTGCGCATCATCGACGCGGTCCATGTCGATGAACTGCCGTCGTTTGCTCCACTGAAGAAGCTCTCATCGTTTGGACTGACAGCAAGAAACTCGGTCTGTTGCAACGGCTTCATCACTGGCGTCTGTGACCTCGCTGACTTTCAGTGCCTGCCTCGCGCCGACGAAGAGCTCGTGGCTTGCACAGACGCGCGCATCAGGACAGAGGACCTGGAGTTGCTCGCACGCGTCGACGCCACAATCTGCATCCAAAACCTCACCTTCGACGTGAAAGTAACCGCTCCCTCGATCTATACCTTCGATGCGATGTACGGCGGCGTCAAGTACAAGCAGTGCTCGCTGGGAGCTACGACCGGGGTGTGCTTTAACGCGCGCATCCAGATGATTGCATGTGTTCCTTCTCCTGACTTGATCGCGATGCGCAAAGAGCTCATCGCGCGCGGCGTTGGCGAGCCGTGCGACCCGAGCGTCGAAGCGTAGCTGGGGTGCAATAGGTAAGGCATGCACGAGCGTGTTGTACTGTAGCCCCCCGCCTTCTTACATAACACCACGCAGCAACTGTACAATTTGTGAACATGGAGCTTTGGTCATGCGCATCATGGCCATGAGTGCAGAAAGGTAAATGTAGCCATCTCAACTCGCAAGAGTGCTGGTCGAAAGGGTCCACTATTTGAGTCTTTATTCGCGTAGAGGGTACTATTCAGGTGCATCATGGTACACATTTTGGCGCGCAAGTTGCCATTTCGAGTGCTGAAAACCAAAAATGCAGCAGCAGCAGCACGCGAGGAAGCGCACGCGTCACGGCGCAGGCGATGACGACGATGAGCGCGTCGTGTACTACGATGTGGACGCCAGCTCGCAGCGCCAGAATCCGCTGCTCTACTCACCCGAGGACGTGAGGGGCAATGTGCACTCGACTGCGAATGCCAAGAGCCATTCAAGACGCGGGAGCGGGTCTCATCGAACGTCATCTGGCACTGCAGGAAAGCGCGCAGCGTCAGCAGGGAGTGCGAACGGCAGCAGCGGGATCCTCGAGCGCCCCAAGGAGATCTTCCACCAGCAGCCGCTCTTCCAGTTGGGTGCGTTGTTATGCATTTTTTTGTAATGTATGACTGCTTCTGAACCCACACTGTTGGTTGGTTATGCACGATAGACGTCAGTGGCGGTGAAGACGATGACAACGAGTCGGAAGACGAGAACCCGTTTGCATCGCTGCTACAGCAGCCGACGCGCAAGCAGAAATCGGTTGACGCGTACGAAGAAGAGGGTGGAGACGACGTCTTTGATGCTGTCATGACGTCTGCTTCAACAAAGTCTTCGTCCACGGCGGGAAGGAAATCGCAGTCAAAGTCAATTGTACGCAAGAGCACGTCGCCAGTGCGAATCACACCACCGCGTCGCTCAGGTAGCGTCGCCGCACCGCCTGGAGAAGCAACAGGAAGAAACTCCACAAGGAGAGAAAGACCAGCGAAGCCTGCCGTTGTCTCTGGCATTCCAAAGCGACTGAGCATGGAAGCAGCGGACGCTCGTCCGTCTCGATGGAATCAGAAGTCGACTGCTGTTGCGAAGAAAGGGACTGACAGGCGCAAATCCGTCCCAAATGCGCTGCAGAAGAATCGTCAAGCGCAGACAAGAGGGCCACGACGGTAACATTTCGATGATCTGCACTGGGGCATCACTAGACTGTTCATCTTCCTATGTTGCTAACACTGCATTGTGTGAACAGAACATCGCTTCCGCTGTCGCTGGTCGCGGAATCGCAGCAGCAAATGCAAGACGGAGGGTCGCAGAGCGGTCCAAAGAAGAGACGACTCGCAGACGTCCTCATGCGCGCGACACTGCTCTCACAGCAGAAAACACAGGACGAGCGACCGAGTCAACACCACGACAATGTACGCTGCTGCTAAGCCATTATTGTTGGTTTTAATCGATAGAAGCAAGTGCAAATGGCCATCCAATGGGTATCTAACTGAGTTGACTTACCCTTTGTGTCAGCAGTCACGCGAGTCTTCGCTTACGATCGACAACGAAGATGCGATCGTTGACACAGAGCACCAGATGCGGGAGGAGAAGTTCGATACGCCGATCTTTTCGCCGTCCAAGTTGAACAACAATCCTGCTGCAGCGTCGCGCAAGAAGCAGCAGAAACTGGATGCCGCCGCCACGAAAATCCGCGGTGAGCTCGGTGAAGTGATCGCACGAGCGATCCGAAAGTCGAACCGCGATCTCACGTTGCTCCACTCGCACGGCCAGACGCTTGTGGAGCAGACCAGAGATGCTGGTGGGTACGGTATCCCAGGAGGTCTCGACAGAGTCCAGGATCGCAACTTCGCTGTGATCCGCTTGCGACACCAAGTACGACAAGGTAGTGACGAGCAAACCGTGTACGCCGGCACTGTCCAGGAACTCAGTCCAGGAGGCCAGTCGCCATGCAAAGACGAGAAAGCAACCGTTCGAGTCGCGTTTTCGTCCCAAACAGCTGCACATCTGAGCTTGAAGCCAAATGCACTCGTCAAGATCTATGCGCCATTCCACTTCATCCCATTCGAGCAGGCGGCAGGGGCTTCAAGCGTCAAGAAGAACAAGTGGCTTCTGCTTGGAACAACGTTGTCAGAGATTGTGCAATGCTGCTGGTGAGATGGGGTGATAATACAAAAACTGATGTGCGTCTTCAACCACGTTCTATGGAGATTTCGCCCCAAACGAATCGATTGCAAGCGGAGCTGTTTGCGGCCGCCGTGTTGCTGACGCTGCCTGAAAGCTGCCATAGTAGAAACTCGGAGGATCGCGTCGCGCCATCTTCATTTCGACGTGGAATTGCTGCTCACGTTCGCGGTTCGCGAGGATCCTCTTTGGGGTGAACGGCGATGGCAGCGGTCGGCGCGAGTACATTTCGTGGGAGATCGAATTCATTTTCTGGACCGAGTGGCGTTCCGTGCGCAGTCAGTCTCGGTTGAGAAAGTCGATCTCACACTTCATCGTCGCGAGCTTCTGATGGTCTGCTTCCGCGCTGTTGGCGAACTTGTTGAATGTGAGGAGACCACGCTGCTGATTCTGCCATCTAGTCGACCCAAGTCCGCCACCACCTCCAGCTCCGTAGACGTTCGGGTTGTAGCACTGGAGGAGCTTGAGCTGCTTCTTGGTGCTCAACTTGGTCTCACCGTTCCTCTTCGTGAGCGTCAGGTGGCGTCTGCGGCGCAGAAAGTCCTGGACGCGGGATTGCGTCACCTCATCGCGGAAGACACGCCAGAAGAACCGCGCAGCGCGTGCTTGCTGCGACTCGGCCTTGACTGCGAACTTTGCGATGTCAAACACAGACGCCTGTCTATGCAGTGGGGTATCCTGCTCTTCTTCACCCACTTCGTCTTCTTCGTCTTCTTCGTCTTCTTCCTGCTCTTCCGAGAGTGGTTCGAGTTCGTCATCTTCGCCTGGCACCTTTGGTTCTTCAGATTTGCTGGATTCTGCACTTGCAAGCGGTTTGACTTTGGTGGTGGTTATAGCACTGGGCTTTGAGCGCCGTCGAGCTTTGTTCTGCTAAGGTGGACCAAGCGATGGCGGCAGATCTCTCAAATTACGACTCTCAACCACGTTGATGTCACAGATCGTCCAGGTGTTGTCCCAAATCGCCCTCCGTCGATCTGAGCACGAGCAATTCGCTGGATGGCAGGAAACAGCAAACTCTGGGGGTTCCTGGGACCACACATGCGTGAAGATCGAGCCATTCTCATTCGGATGTCCGAGCGAAGAAGACGCTTGTCCCTCAGATAATAGCGCATCACTGGGAGAAACTCTCGAGTCGGCACTATTTGTGTTTGTTCCGCTGACTAGCATCTTCTCGCCTGCTACTGCTGCTGCTACCGCTGCTCCAGGCGGAAACGACGACATCGCTGAGCTCCGTCGCCAACTCTTTCTATTGTTGTTGCCATTCTCGCCGTCGTCGTCCTTGGAGCTCTGGAGTTTGTAGCACACGATGAAGTTGTTCTGGAAGATCTGCAGTTGCGTGCCATGCTTGAAGAACGACGACCAGTTGCCGTGCTTTGTCCCCATTTCGAGGTCGCTGATGGTTTGTCGCCATGATGACTGGAAGATTGTGAAGATACCACGCCAGGGTTCCTCGGCACTTTCTGCAGACACTAGACAGTCGTCAGCATGCTTTCGACCTCCTGTGGAAACGCCTGCGTGAGTTGCTTCTTGCGGATCGCTTGTTTGCTCACGTAGGAGTGCTGTCCCCACTGGGGTTGGTCGTGATCGTGATCGTGATCCCGGTGAAGATCATGAACCGAAGCCGCTGCTGCTGCTGCGTCATCGTGTCGAGTGACTTTGCTCATAAGATACGCTGGCCCTTCGACCATTTCGTCCGAGTCGGCGCGCACGATGCCCAGTTCCGTCTCGAGCGCAGCTGCGCTGTCCTGCACAATGAACACCCAGTCGCCCGAACGAACGCGTCGGTTGTGCTGTTTGCCCACATTCGCGAGCGGATCACGTGGGAAGAGCATGACGAGCGTGCGCGGGTCGCTCGCGTGGTCCTTTGGCACTTTGCGCAAGCAGCCGTCGCTCTCGACAAGGAGGAACCCGCCGTCTGCCGCCTGAAAGCGCACGACGTGGCCGTAGTGGATGAGTGGAGTGCTGGATTTGGTTCTTTGTGATGAAGACGCTTTCGACCGAATGGCGCTTTTGCTGCTGCTTTTGGTGGCAACGTGGTGCTGAGACTGCTGCTGTGGTTGCTCTGGTGCTTTAGTGTTAAAAGGTATTGGATCCCAGGACTCGAACGAACCCACGTCTTTCAAGTTGGTCAGCTGCTTCTTATTGCTAGTACTACTGGCGGTCTTGGTTCCATTCTGTGGCTTCTAGAGTGTATCAACAACATCCAGCAACAAGGAGATCAGTCATCAGAAGGCCATACATTGTCCACTAGTAGAACCAACAAGACTCAAACAGTCCAGACCCGGATTGTGAGCTCAATGGGCTGACCGAAGCGCACTTTCCGCAGGAGCGTCGTCGACAAGTGTCTAAATCAAAAGGGAAGCAAGTGTGGCTGTGTACTGAGGACTCCAGGCACTCACAGATCCAGCAGTAGACACGAGCAAAAGCACACAACAATGGCGTGATACATTGTGGAAGACGTACACATAGTCGAAGATGGAGTTGGTCTGCTCGTTGCTGCGCGCAACGAGGTACTTTTTGCGCGTCGGGTGCTTCCCATCGGCTCCGTTGCCACCATCGCCACCATCGCCATCCTCATTGTTGAGCTGGAAGCCCACGACTATGGAAGCCAAACGCACGAGCGCCACCAGCCTGAGCGTCAATCGATCGCTGCTCGTCGAGCGCTCGCTGATGCTTGGACGAACTGCTTGGCAAATGTAAATCACCACAGGCTGTTTGTCCCGAGATGCTTTTTTTTAATCTAAAGTAAGGTAGGTGTCTATTGATAGATCGACCTGGGTATAATGAGTTAGTTATGCACCGTTGACCGCCCACTCGACCATAGCGGTCGAGCACTTGATGCTGCGGTTGCGGATCATGCCTTCGAGCGTGCGCGGCGCGAAGTTGAGGTGCACGACGCGGTACTCGGGCTGGAGCGACTCGGGCGCCGCGTGCTTGGTGCTCCGGCCGATGCGGAACGCGTCCCCGGCGTCCTTGACGAGCTGCAATCTCAACAAATTCTCGAGCGCCTTCTGCGCCTCGCTGCGCGTCGGCAGTTGGTGCAGTAGGTCATGTTTGCGGTAGAACGCCTGCCAGCGTGCGTAGACCATCTCGAGCGTGAAAAAGCGCTGGCCATCCTTCTCGAGCTGGCTCATGCCGATCATGAGCGCGATGCCGTGGTCATTGATCGTCTTGAGCGTCGCGAGCTGGTGGTCCTGCTCGAGCAGGTGCTTGGCGTCTTGAAAGTGCCGCACGCTCACGAACGGCTCCTTGACGGATAAATAGAAGACAGCAGCGGCGGCTACGCGCAGAAAAAACTCGAGAGGCTTGCCGATATCGTAGTCGAACTGGAGGCTCGCGAGGAGCAATGCGCTGCTATTGCTTTTGCCACTGTTTGTGGGCAGAGCTTCTGCTGTTTCATTTTTGAAGAGCGCAGCGACTTTGGCGTCGTATTGCTCCATGAATTTGTCGGAAGGGCGGCGCAGGATTCGCGCGTTTGGCAGCGTGTTCCAATCGATTGTCCTCAGCGACAGCGCTGCCGCCATGAGCTCCTTCACCTGAGGAAACGTCGGCCGGTCGATCACGATCTGCAGACTCGAGAATCTAGAGATACGATAGCCCATACATCGTCAGGGTTGGTTTGCGTAGTAGCTGTTATAGATAGATAGATGCCATTGTGATTAATGGCAGGGAGCGGCGTACCGTGACCGCACACGCTTCTCCAGGTTGTCGATCACGTTGAAGTTGTCGCTGATGCCGAGCACGCCCATCTTGATATCCTTTGACTATCGCATTGTCATAAAATTCACCAGCGATGGTTAGACAGGCCGTACGACATAATCATTCAGAATGCAATCGATATTTCATGACACACCTGCAGCCAGTCGAGCAGATTGTAGAGCAGAAGCTGCTTGGAGCTACCGGTTTCCAGCGCAAACTTCTCAAACGAGTCGAGAATCACCATCACAGGTTCGTCGGCTGCGGCGCGTTCTGCCAATAGCCTCTTTAGATACTCGTGCATGTTCCAGTACGAGAGCGACTGCAATAGAATATACGCACACGCTGTGATCAGCAGTTCCAACACAACAGCAGAGCAACGGTAATTATGAGCTCTATCGCACCTGGTGCTTGACGGCTCGATTGCGCGTGAGCTGCGACGTGATCTCCTTGAACGCCTCGATCTCGTTCTGCAGGATCGTGCCGTTGAGGTACACGTGCGTGAACGCGCCGTGCTTGCGGCGCAGGTTTCGCATCGCCTGCAGCACGATCGCGCGCGTGGCGCTTCCCACGGAGCCCAGCAGCAGCCCCGACTGGTTTTCGCCAAACTGCACCGTGCGCTCAAAGAGTAGCTCGATCTGCGCCACGCAGCTCTCGACCCCCATCACGCGGCACGCATCGCCACTACCACTCAGCTCCGACTTGAGCCGATGGCGCAGCGCACTGCGGCACGACGCGATCTGCTGCTCCGTCACATCTACGTCATCGTCGCCATCATCATCGGATAGGAGCTCCACCACTGGCGGCACCGCCTCCTCTAATGCCGCCGCCGCTGCGTCGTTTGTCTGCTGTCCTGTGACCTCGATACCAATGGACGCAGGCGTAGCCTCTGCTACTGGCACTGCTTCTACAGCAGGTGTGCCTGGTGCGACCGGTGCTGGTGCCGGTGATGGCGGTGGTGATGCCTGCTCGTGGACCGACAGCGGCTCACTCTGCTTGGTCTCTTCGTCCCGTGCATTTGCCATTTTCGAAGTAGCCGCCCAAATTGAACTGGTAGTGACAAAGATGAGGTTGAACACGCATCGAATAGTAGCCCGTT
>JAADVN010000463.1:0-18206 GCA_023335535.1 Globisporangium spinosum | reverse complement strand
GGTCACCTGCGTCGCTTCGACGAATAGCGCGTTTGCAAGTACACATCCACCGATGTGGACATCGTCGCGCGACAGGAAGCCGTACAACGAGTAGTAGGACGCGTACGAGAGGTACCCGATGCCGTTGGCTTCGTAGGAACTTGACTTGGTGTGGTCGTAGAACGCGTGTCGAGAAAGCTGGGGTCTGGCGGAAGTTCCAATGTTGCAAAGTCAAGGTGATGCAGTTTGGATGCTGCAAGCTTCTGAATACACTCCTACACAGATACATGGTATACCCCAACTTCATGTTTCACTCTATATCTTGATTCATATCCTATGTACCGCAACACCACTTGCTTTCGCTATCAAGGCGGATTCGCTGACTATGCGAAGTGCTCTCGGTAGATCTTGAAGAGCGTCATGGAGAGTCCGATGGTGCCCACGCACACACCCGCAGCGAGCATGAGCAGCGGGCCGGCGTGGCTACGAGAGACGAACGCATGCGGCGAGAGCAGTATGTAGAAGAGTGCCGGCATGATGAAGATCAGCAACGAGCCCGAGACGGACCCCACGATGCTCAGCGGGATCTTGACCGACGGCACGAAGATGCTGCAGACCAGGATGAGCAGCTGCGACACGAGCGTCACGGTCGCGTGCTCGCGGCCGCTCGCGGCGCTGCTCGGCGTCTGCACGCCGCCGTTCTTGAAGCGCAGGTACACACTCAGGATGCACGAGCGGAAAGGCCACATGGCGATAGGTGTCGTGAGCAGCAGCGCCAGCCCCATGCAACTGCGGCCCACTAGCAGCGGGAACTTGAGCAGCGGGTTCGCGGCCACGTACTCGTCCGAGAAGTTGAGCAGGATGTTGTCCTTGGTCACGTCGCCGAACTGCAGGTACCCGAACAGCCCAATGATCTCGTAGAGCACGAACGCGATGCCGATCGCGCCAAACACGGCGCGGTTCATGCGCGTGATCGACCGGCTGCGCAGCTCGTCGTACACCGGGAGAGCGGTGTTGTGGCACGCGAACGCGCCGATGAGCAGCGTCACGGTGTACACGCTGCCGGGCTCGAAGCGCACGGCCTGCACGCGCGAGAAATCGATGGCGTTGACACCACTAGGAGAGGATGACGAAGAGCTTTGGCTGTTGTACACAACGAGGAACGCGAGAAACACGAACGCGACGACGTAGGTGATCGAGAGGATCGCGAGCACGGACGAGAGGCGCAGCTTGCCGATCTTGCGCGTGAGCGACAGCGGCAGGATGACACACGATAAACAGAGCACGGTGACCATCCACTTGTGGCTCGCGTCGATGCTGAACACGGCGGCGAAGAGGTCCGTGATGAAGATGAAGTAGCTCACGAGCGTGCCGAAGCCGCCAAAGATGAACGTGAACTCGGCGAGCATCGTACCGAACGCGCCCATCGTGTAGTGGCCGATGCTCTCGTACGTCTTGGCGCAGTGGTAGCCCGCGCGGTCGCTCGCCGTGAGTAGTAGGTAGACCGAGTAGCGCGTGATGAGCGCGATCGCGAGCATCACGAGGTTGCCGAGCAGCCAGCCGCTAGACGCTATCGCGAACGGCACCGCGAGCGTACCGGAGCCCAGGATCGTGTTCGTGAGCGTGAACATGGAGCCCACGACGGTCGCGATCGCGTGGCGGTCGAGCTTCGCGAGTTCCTCGGGGGTCAGCGGCGCTTCGACATCGATGTCGAGACTGCCGCCGTTGAGCTGCTTGGGCTGCGCTACGGCGTCCTTCAAGAGCCACTGCTTCTCGGTCGCGCCTGCGCCAGTCCCACCGACGCGCGGACTCTGCACGTACTCGCCCATGGACACGGGCACACAGTCGCATTGGTGCTTAATGCTGTCGAAGATCTCCTTGGACGCGCTCTTCACGGGCGAGAGCGTCAGGCCGCACGAGTGAGAGTGCACCATCGGCGGACTCAGTGTCACGGCCGCAGAGGCGCTCGGCTGGGGCTTGGAGCGCGTCGTCATGATGGTCTGCAGGCAATAAAGAGAGCGCTAGCTGGAAGCGCTGCCAGAGGGTCTCGTGGTGTGGTGGGCGCTTGAAGGCCGAAGAACGCAAGTGAGCTGCTCACACTCATCCAGTCCAGCAGCAGCTGGTCACGTTGCGTTGGGACTCGACCAGTCGTTGACACAGATCGAATGCAGAGTGATGGTCTCCGGAGCCATTCGGCGTTTGGTTTTGTGTTGGTTGTGTAATCATTGCAATGCAATGATTAGTGGACATTGCTTTTGCATTGGAGGACAAGGTGGGCGACATGGTTGAGAAGGAGGACTCCGTTTGAGAGTTTTGCAGCTTGTAGCTGTCCCATGGACTGGGCAAAGCGTCTGCAAATTCTGGTGAGGCGATGCTGAAACGCTTACCATGAAGCTGTGGCTTCATGTGCATCACTGGCATCACACCACGCAAATGGTTTCCACCTGGGTGGCAGCATCTTCATGTTGCATGTTGCATGTTGAGTCTCAACATGCAACATGAAGATGAGTGTTGATTGGGCGAAGACTTTTGTGGGTTTCTCGGCGAATAGGTGACAATAATATCAGCGAATCACAGATCATAGAGAAGCTGCACCAGCCAATCCTATGCCGCAAATACTCTGACGCACTTTTTCTTTCAAAAAAATGCAGATGGCGTCAGCATTGTGATGAAGTTATCATCAATGCAATCATTGTACATTGTGCATTGTCACACGGACTGCCTATTTAACACGTTTTTCTTCCAATCAAAATGACGTCCATCCGCGTGTAAAAGTTGAAGTAAAATGTGTCTGGCAGATTGACAACAGTGAGCTCTATCGAATGGTTCAATTGCCACCTAAGACTCATTATCCGCTTCTCTATGGCATTTGAGAGTGACCAAACTCGGCACTGATATGCGGCTGTGGTGAATCCAAGCGCATTTCCAATTGCCGTGCAGCAAATGCCAACACGTACATGCGCCAGGCTTCTGCGGTTCCGCTGCTGCTTTCAGCTCGCGAAGAGAAGATTTGTTGATAGAGCTATGATGAATTAAGAGAAGGGGACATATAATTATGGGATGGAGGAAGTATGCTGCAAGGACAGATGACCGGCCACTCAACCAACCACTTGACGGGCGAAAGCAACACTTTCGAGCAGCTCAAACTCAGGAATCGGATGGTCTCTGGAGAATCTCTTGCTGAGCAGACAACTGACAGCTAACTGGGCTGACGTTGAAAAACCACCCTTTAGTAGGAATTCGAATAGATCGCTCGCAATAGGTACCCAAGAGAAGCCACCCGCAATCATTGAAATTGGTTCACGTGTCAAACGTCTATTCCATAGCTTTACTTGGTGGCAGTGGTGATGGTAGTTCTACATGTAGCGTACGTTCGGCACTTCTTTCGTCAGGGCTGTCGGAACAACAAAACTCTCTCTCTCTCTCTCTCTCTCGCTTCTCTTTCGTGGCACTCTTTTCACACAAACGCACTTGTACAGTACATGCTTTTTCAGTCTCTCAGTCTCTTGCTTAGGCGTCCAACATCTGCTGGATGTCCGCGCTCGAGAGCGTCGTCTTGGAGTAGTCAAAGTCCTCGAGCTCGATGATCTTGATCATGCCGTCATCGTGGTCGTTGATGAGCGTCACGTACGTCACGGCCTTGTCCACCGGGCGCGCCGCAAAGTTGTCGCCGCCCGGAGAGAGGATCGAGCCATCGTAGAAGTAGTGGTGCGTCGTCACGCGGTCACGCGCGTCGTTCGTCTCGATCACCTCGGCGATGTCCAGCTCGCCGCAGCCGCCCACCGCGCCGACACCGCGGCAGTTGCAGCCGTACTGGTTCGAGTGCAGCACCTGCGCGTTGAGCATCCAGAGCGCTGGCTGGTTCGGCTTGGCGCCCTGCGGCATCTGCACCTTGGTCACAAACACCTTGCGGCCGCCGTCCCAGCCGTGATGGTCGTTGTCGCCGTGGAAGCCGGCGCACTGACCGTTGCACTTCTTGCCGGTCATGATGTTCACCTCCACGCCGGTCTGGATGCCCGGGCCAGCGCCGACCTTGTTCGGGTCCGACGCCTCCTTGAGCAGACCCTTGAACTTCTTGCACGGCGCGTCGCCCTTGCTGGCGCCGTCCTCGGTCGCGTAGCCCTGTGGACCGTGCGAGCCCTTGCCCGTGTAGTCGATGTTCTTGTTGTTCATGAACACGAGGTTGTCCACGTCGCCCGTCGAGCGGTCGTACGAGCTCACGCGCGAGAACGTGCCGTTGTTGCCCGAGCCGTCAAACACGGCGATGTTGTAGATGTCCATGGGGCCGCGGAACACGAGCGACACCTCTTCGCTGAGCGGTCCGACCGGGCTGTTGAGCGACACCTTCTCCTTCACACAGCCGTTGAGCTTCGTCACGCGATTGTACGAGCCCGGCACGTTGCCGGCCTGCTTGCCCTTGTACGTGTACGTGGCACGCACCTTGCCGAGCGTGGCGGCCTCGCCCGAGACCGTGTCATCCGACGCCGGCGCGACCGTGCCCTGCTGGCTCTGGCCGTTCGCCGAGTTGAATCCATAGTTGCTGTTACCGTTGCCATTGTTACCACTGTTGTTGTTGTCGTTGCCAGTGTTGCTGTAGCTGCCCTTCTTCTGCTGCTGCTGCTGGTTGTTGTTGGCGGCGGCAGGTGTCGCCGCTGGAATCTGCGCTGGCGCCTGCGTCGTTGGCGCCGGTCCGTACGAGCCGCCGTTGTTGTTGTTGCTCCCATCGCTGCCGCTCGGGCAGAAGACGACGTCGAACTCGGTGCTAGCCGGGCAGTCGTGGGTCTTGACGTCATCTGGGAAGTGGTACGCGTCGGCGCAGGCCGTCTTGTCGTCCGCCGGGCACGCGAGTGCGCGGCAGTTCTTGGCATTGGCGTTCTGCTTGGGCGAGATGTTCACCGGCACGTTGAAGCCGCGCTTGCCCGTCACCTGCTTGCACTCCTCGAAGCTGCGGCAGTGGCCTGGCATGGGTGGGATCACGCTGATGTCGTACCACGCCTTGCCGTCATTCGGCATCGAGAACTCGACCACTGTAGCATAGATGCAAGAAGAGGTTTATTGGTCAGCGGCGTGAAAAACAATGCAATACATGCACGCAACAATGCAGTGCTTGCAGACAAGAAATGCGCAACTCGAGCGAGCATTGCATTGCGCAAGTCAAGCAAACAAAAGGTAGCAAGAGGTGTGGTGTACTTACAGGTGGCGTCCGTGTCGAAGCCATGGCGGAACATGTGCGCGGTGCCGGTGACGTCGCGTGAGTAGGACGCGCCGGCCGCGATGTCTGAGAGCTTCTCGAGCTTCTCGAAGCGCTCCGAGTGGTAGAGCTCCACGGGCGTGGCGCACTTGTTGACGAAGTTGATCTTGGTCGCGCTCGCGCTCGCGAGGAAGCTCAGCAGCAGCGCGCTGGTTGTGAGGGTCACCTTGACCATGTTTGTTGAGTTATGCGTGTGTGTGCTGGATGGGGTCTGCTGTTGTGATCTTGCGCAACAATGCAATGCAATGCTTGTTGGAGAACTTCTTTGCTGCTGCTGTTTGGAGTTGCAAGGAAATCGGAGAATGGGGTCGGGATTACTATGTGGGATCTTCAGCCACGTCCCTCTCTCTCTTGCACTTGTGTTGTCCGTCCGCACAAACTTGCTTGAAACTTGCTTGTTTCTTGTTTGCTTGCGCTGTGGCGGTCGCAGCGTCAGTCAGCAAAAGAAAGGCCGGCCGTCCGCTGGCGTCCTTGGGCAGAGAGAGAGAGGGGAGGACAAAGCCCGAACACAAGCAACTCCCTAGAGTGGAACGGACGGCCATTTGTGCGGACGGACCAATTTGATGCTGTTGCTTTGGTGCAAGCAAACTCATAGAATTCGATCCTGGACAAATGTTCTTGGTTATTGGCTCGGCCATCGAGCCATCCATCCATCCAGCAAGCGCACAAGTTTGGCAGCTGCAGCGGCACGAAGAGGGTGACCAACTGCTGTTGTTCTGTTCCGCCAAACCGGCTGTCGGCGTTTGAAGCCGAAAAGCTCCACGCACTTTGGATACAAATCCAGTTCACACGCGTGTGTATGTGTGTGTGGACGGCCGGCTGGTCCGCACTTTGGACGCCGGAGCTGAATGTCCCAGTGTTCTGTTGTTGTTGTTGTTGTTGTCTCTCTCTCTCTCTCTCTCTCTTTCTTTGCGGACTGAACGCTGAGCGTTTGAGCATTGGCTGGCCGGCCGAGCCAAAGTCGCCGCACCCACGCCAGACTCAGAGACCCGAAACTGCTCTTTTTCTGCATTCGGACTGTCGTCACGTCGTGGAGACAGAAGATCCTTCTTTTTCGTTTGGATCCAGAAACTGAAAAAAAATCCAACGGCAAAATTGCACTGGCAGTGAAACCTGTGGGATATAATACTTGCGGCAGTCGCGCCAATCTCTTAATATCCTGCTCTATCGATATTGCACATGTATAATCTAGTAACTTTCGAAAAACCGTGTTTGTCTATTTTTATCTACTTCTCTGAATGCATTCCGGCTCTTTGTCTCTGATCAAATCTCTTTCTTTTCTGATGCTGAGGCGTAGCAGCCAGTTTTCGGCATAATTGGTGCAAGCACAACAGCAAAATTGTATTGATCAGTTCAGTTGTGCAGTCAATTTTGAGCAAACCCAGAAATTGTCAACATATCTATACAAACATCAAGTTCATTTGGTCCTTAATTTTGACCTCGGATCCATCACGCTCCAAAATCAGAAACCCATCCACCAGCAATCTTGAAGTTGACAACCATCGCCATCCATCCATTTGCACCCAAAGTGCAATTCGCAAGGCTTGATACTGATACTGATGGGCGGCAAGCAGGCAGGACTGGTGGGTGCATCCCCATGCTGACTGGCGGCTGGGTGTATTGCTGCGCTCGCGCTGAACACTGAACGCCGTCGCACCACTTCACCCTCGTGACCCCATGTCGCTCGCTCGCTCTCGCTTCTCAAGTGTACGTGACGATACTCTTCAGCTCTTGTATACTGCACTGTACCCCACGACGGCTTGCGAGCGTCGGGTTGACTTTGAGCTCCAAGTCTTGTTGGTGTTGTTGTTGAGCGTGCGTGAGTGACGTTAATCTGGATAAGGCATGATCGTAAGAAAGTCTTCATCGCGATTGTGCTAACGCACGTCAAAGCTGACCAAGCAACCTGACTGACTGCAACGACCATCACTCGTCCGTCAGGATAGCTGCGGCACCAGCAAACGAACGAACACCAGAGTGAGCGAGCACCAGACAGACCCACGATGCTGCGGATGGTCGTTCTAAACAGGAGAGTGAATAATAGCAAGCCCCCACCACGTGCGGCAAGTGAAACCTGGTCAATCCTTCACGCAGCCTGGCAAAGAGAGGTGCATTAACTACGTTCGGACCCGCCCTTATCTCCGCCTCCGTACATTTATTCGCGAACGGAGAGCTCATTTCAGGGCAGACACGTCGCTTTGTCGTGCACGTTGGCAACTTCCTACTGCGAGGCTGAAGGAGCAGTCTCTGTAGACTTGGAACTCAGGTACAGTAGGTCTCAGTTGGCTCACGTCGAGCCCGTGCATAGGCTCCTTGAGCAAGCCTATCTGTCGTGCCCACTGGAAGTTGCCTCGGGAGTACGTGCAGGCAAGTGGGTATCCTGTTCTCGGCTGCGGTTTGTCTGTCCACCCTCGAACTCGATACTTGACACTTGCCCAATATGCTGAGCTTGGACTGGAGTAACATCTGGAGGGAGGTGTTGTGGCTCGTCCGTTCGTTCGTTCCAGGCGCTCGGTCGACAGGCTGGTGCTCGCTCCGTCTTGATGTAGTCTGTCTGCTTGCATGTCTGCTGCAAAGTTTAATCTGGCTGTGCTGCCGCAATGATGAGAATGGCTCACAATGTGACGGTCACCTCCCGAATCACGCGTGCTGGAGGCGAGCGAACATGAGAAGACATCGGAGGCGTGGGAGGCATCGCAGAGTTTACGGACGGGGCTGGAGCTGTTGGGCACAGGGAGGTCGCATCCTGCTTTCCTGCCTTTGCTAGCGCTACTGCTGTTGTAGTAACTTGAGTCTGGGGGTCGTGCAGCTCGCTACTGCTGATCGACGACACGTGGGGTGGAGGAACACTGTGAGGCCTGTGGATTCTCGGTCCCATTTCTGCTTGATGCGTCCGCGAACTCGCTGATATTCACGCGAACTTGGACCACTTTGCGCGGCACGCGACTTGGAACTTGAGCTCTCGCCATAGGAACGTGTGAAGAGGTGGAGACTGCTGCTGGACACTGGAGCTGTCGAAGCTCCTCCAGCACTGGTCGGCTATTAGTAGTAGTAGTAGTACTTGCTGACACACTTGGTTCTGGATGGTAACCACTAGCATTAGAAATCGGACCTGGACCTTGTGAACCAGTTGTTGTTCTTTGTGGACGTGAAGGTAGAGATGTTGGTACAGCCAATGGTATCGGATCCGCTACGATGTTGGATGTGGTAGAGTGGAGGAAATAGCGGCTGTGGCTGTGGCGATGAACGTCAGATTGGTCGGTATTCCCACAACGAAAGGGCTTTTCTATTCGAAACGTGCTCTCGTGCTCCTTCTCGTCGTGTTCCAGCGCGATGATGTAGTCGAGAATGGCTTCGTAGAACTCGCCCTCAGCGCTGTAGTATCCCGCTCTGCGGTACAAAGCCAACCTGACGAGTTTGTCCACAGCAATGTAATGCAACTAACAGAGAGAATCCTCGAACGTACCGTGCGTAGTGAGCCATGACGTGGTGCGGATTGAGCTCCAGCATCCGCAAGAAGCCCGTGTGCGCGCGCTCGATCTGCCCACTCTTGAAGAACGCCGTGCTGCGGCTGAACCGTCCGTGGATGTCCTCGGGCCGACACCTTAGGATCTCGGAGAAGTCTCGGGTCGCCAGATCCCACAACTGCAAAAGTGCACACTGACAATGTTAAGAAGACGGTGATTCAATATCTGCTAGAGCCATTGAAAGCGCACATTTGCCTTCATGCAGGCGTGGCCGCGGATCGCAAGCGTGTGCAGACACGCGGGGTCTATGCGAAGCGGGCCATTGCACTCGTCGATGAGCTGGTGGATGTCATGCAGGTTCACGAGCGTCGAGGGGCGTCGCGAGAGCGACGACGCGGGTCGCATGCTGAGGCGATCACTTCGAGCGAGAGAGCACCGTGGGAACGAAGAACGCATGCGCTGGTTGTACGTTGCTGTCCATAGCCGAAGTCTGTCTATCTGAAGAGATAGGAGCTCTCGTGTGTGGGCGTGTGCGTGACCTGCGTGTGGGCGTGTGCTGACCAGAAATAACGCACTAAGTTTAGTGTAATCTCGCGCGTGTCATGTACCCAAGTACAACATACTCAGATGACTTCCACTCTTCCTCACGATGGCTTCTCTGAAGACCATCCTAGGTGATCCCACCCGCAACGTTCGTGGATTGCGTTTGGCCACCAGGGATCCATCCGAGTGGCATTCCCAACAATAGGCTCGGGTTTCCTGTTGCCTTGATGGTCTTAGAACGAGTCATCACATAGCATTTGTCCTAAGCGAAGGAGAAGCACGGAGTCAAGTGTGAGTTGACTGTGAGCTGGCGCTGAGAAACCATACCCTCGCCACTATTCGTGATTGGGGTCTTCGCAGCTTGTGCTCGCAGAGTGTGACTGTTATTCGCTCGTGTGCCTAGTAGCTTTAAGGCTTGCGCGTACATACTTTGCTCAAAGGATTCTGGTGCTAAAGGTGTCTTGGTGCTCTTTTCATAATATTGCCAGCTCTCTAGGCACGTTTCGGGTCAAGTGCTTGCATGAGCATTGCGATGTAGCCCTCGTAGTAGATGCGGCCAGTTTGCGGGTCCTTCGCTGCACTCAAGAACGCTGCGTGAGGCACAAGGAGAGTCGATTATTAGGCGTGATGGCGATCTAACATCTCAGAGGGGAAAATCTGGCCGCACCCTCCATTTCTTTCTCTCGGGACGGCGTTCCTCTCGTGACCAGCAGCTCGCGCGTCACGTCTGCTTCAATGTACCCTTTCTTTTCAGCATCGATCACCTACATACAAGCACGCAAACAGCACAAGCCATGCAACAAGTTTGTCGGTTCTTTCTCGCTAAGCAGAAAAGTTCTTCACGATACCATAACAACGTACCCGGAATGCGGCGAGCAGCGTCTCGTCCGTGTCAGGCTCGTACTCATTCGTGTAGAGCACCTCAAGCATCTTCTTCTCGAAGCGATCGTACGTGACAAAGGTCGATGGTTCATCCTCTTGTATCTATTCCCCAAATGAAAGTCAACAACGAAACACCCGCGTATCCACTCCTTGTCGTTAGGGCTAGCTCATAGCCATCATGAGGACCTAGAGCATAGAGCATAGAGGGTGCATACTTCGGGTAGGGTTTTCTTGATGATGTCTTTCTCACTCGGGTACGCGCCAAGGTAGTGCATGATGGTGCTCACTTCCCTACAGATGGACGGATGAGAATGGTCATGTGGCTTTGCAAATGTACGAAGATAAGGATGAAACGAAGCAATGGAACTCACTTTTAAATGACGCAGCTCTTCTTGTCCGTGTCAAACATGTCAAATGCAGCGGATGCGAAGCTTGCGAGCGGCTTCGTCATTGGCCGCTCCCCACTGGTTCCCAGCTCCGATTCCAGCGGCGCTCGCCATGCTTTGAACGCTCTTTCGGTGGCGGCTTCTTGTGCGTGGATCTGTTCAAAATGCACAACGACTCATCAGACCAAAAGCCATCCATCCGTTTCAAAATCACCTTCAATCGTGTCTGTTTGCTTCCAGTTTTCAGGGTTTGCTTCACAAATTGTGAAGTGTATCAGTGAAATGAACGCATAAGACCAATTTGTGGGGTACAAAGCCAAACATGTTCGCGGGCATTACGTTATCATTTGTGATCTCGCATTACTCTGCGCTTTGTAAGCTAATTGAAGCCGTCTATGCTTTGATAATCTAGTCACACACACACACAAAATGTTAGTGCACGGCTTGGAGAAACTGCTTGGCTCATTGATGCTCACAAACCTGCTCGATGCTCTGGAACAGCTTGGTGTCCACTTGTGGTTGCTGCAGCTTGCTGATACGCTCGTTCAAGCGCTGGAAGAACTCTTTCAGGTCGTCTACTTCACCCTTCGGATAATCGAACTGTTCGACGTGCAGCAAATAGGTCTTGAGGAAGAGCAGTCCGCACACATCGACAGTGTTCCCGAACGCCACAGACGAGATCTCTTTGCTCTCGCTCTCGCGGTTCTCTAGCTGGTCGACGAGAAAGTCCATCGCAATGCAGAGGTGGCCCAGACACGGCTCGCAGCTCATGCTCATCGCTTGGGTCGGCGGCGTGAACGTCAGCAGTGGCACCAGCTTCTCTTCGTCGATCAGGCGAACGCCGTCGACGACCATCATTGAGTCGCGGCCAGTGAGTCCCGCGGTCCACTTAGTCAGCAGCGAGCTCGACTGGCGCACAATCTCTGCCAACTGCGTTTCCATCGAACGGTAAAAGTCCGTCAGGTGACGCTTCTCGTCAGCCTGCACAGCCTGCAGGTGCTCGTGAAGCAGCGTCTGGTGAGAGAACGAGAACGAAGAAACCGCTGAGACCGCCAGCGGGGACGTCGCGATCCCCACGATTGACTGCTTCCGGCCCGCGCTCTGCTTCTTGTGCTGGAGCTTCTTCGTCTCCGAGAGTGAGCTGCCCAGCAGAACACACGCACGACGCAGAAGAAGTCGGCTCTGTTCCATCAGCAGCGCAAAGTTCCTCGGTAGCCCCTGTTTCCATTGCTTCTTCTTGGCTTCCGATCCGCTCACAGCATTCAAAAAGCGAAGCGTCGCCTCCTGCTCGTCGATACGAGCTCGAGTCAAGCGGGTCTGCGGATGCACCGCAGACAGCATCAGCTGCTCACCGTGAGCGATGAATTCCCAGACCGCATTTCCGCCTTGATCATTGAAGTGCGGCTGCTCGGCAGCAGGGAGTAGCTTCAGCAACCCCGCAGCGAAACACAACAGCGAGCACCACATTTGGTGCGCCACCGAGCGCTCGCAGACGCCTTCGTCAGTGACCACGTAGCCGTGGGAGCCACTGTGAGCCTCCTCTTGCTCCATTTGAGCACGCAACAGCGGGATCAACTGTGTTGCTAGCAACGGCAACAGGCGAAGCTCGGACGACGCGCCATCCACCATCACTCGTCGGCACAGCTCTCGATTCTTCGAACTCCACACCACAGCAGTCAGACCAGTGAGCACATGCAGCGCTTGCTGCTGTTTCCCCTTCGTCGCATCATCCGCGCTGCTCTTTGTCTTCTTCACGCGGAAACGCTGGATCAGGATGTCAAAGAGCGCCGCGAGTCCATTCTGCTCATGCTCCAGGAGCATAATCAGTGGGCGAAGCTTCACAAAGTTGTCCAGCCGCACTCGTTGGTCGTGCGCCGCGGTCGTCGTGTGCACGAATCCATCCAGAATCTCCTGGAACAGGCTCCAGCTCACTTGGAATAGCTCACGCAGCGCTGGGCTGTCTTCGTGCTTGTCGCACAGCTTGATCGAATTCATGCAGTGACGGACCAACTTCACTTGCAAAATGGAGCTCTCGTGGGGGTCAGCTCCTTCGCTGTTTTTCGACCCCACGCGTCGAGCTCCAGGTCCGCCACGGTGAACCGTCACGATATGACGAACCAGAAGCAACGACGCCGTGAGCAAGGACGTGCGCAGCTTAACCCCAACTGCATCCAGCTTCGCGACGAAATCACCCACCAAACACTTCCACAGCGACTGGCTTCCGCTATCGTTCGAGTTCATCTCGGTTTCCATGTCGTAATCGCACTTGATCTTTTCAAGCGAAAGCTCCACATCGTGCGCGGATTTTTCTACCAGGCGCAGAAGACTGAAGCTCTTCTGCACAGTGAGTCGAGATTCCGCAGCTTGCTGACGTTGACGGGTCTGGGACAATTTGGGATCATGAGTCTTCTGCACAACGAGACAAAGCTGGTGATGAAGCATAGAGACAAGAAGCTCCACGATGTGATGGAGATGCTCGAGTCCAAAATAGTCCAGCGACGAATCTTCACCTCCCTTCTGTCGAGCAAAGATGATATCGGACAGCACCTGGATCATGCCATATGAGGTTCTGTCTCCGGAGAAGCTCGACGATTTGGCACCCACGCCAAGATCCAACGGAGATGGAGGCACTGCTCGCTTTGTACTCAGGCGAGGAGGAGATGAGATCATGGATTCCTTTCGCTTGAACCGATTAACAGCCGGAGACTGAGGAGGTTCGCTGCTGATTGACTCTCGAGAAGTAGTGACAGAACTGGTGTCGGCTGAATCCCCAGGCTGGAAGCAGCACAGCTCCATGAAAACCTTCCATCTGCCCAAAGAAAAGCATTGCGCTTGGACATAAGCACTTTGCAAATTGCACCACTTTGCTCGCTTCAAAACAGCGCTGCCTACTCCTTGCCCATTGCCAGTGGTGAGTTTGAGCTGCCACTGAAGAACAGAAGTGTCGCAAACCAGTCCGTCTTGGTACGAAGGCACATCGGAGCATGCATCCAGTCCCGCGACGATGTCTTGAGTTTGCTTCGAGTAGTGTTGGACATGGCTGCACACATCAGCGAAGCGCGACTGGGAATAATCCAAACGGGTGAACGTGCGCAGCCAGTGGGAATAAAGTCCTTCGGTGCGGAAAGTCTCCAAAACTTGAGTCAATGGGTGGTCAACCAGCTTGGAGCCCTTGTAATGCCACTCGTATGACACGATCTGCAAAATATATCCGCGAGCCAAGTACCCGTACGGGCTGGATCGGCCGGTGTATGCTTGAGTGGCACTTCGTCCACCATCACCAGTTAGACCCATGTCCATGGTAACATGATCATCGCCATGCTCTAGAGACATCCGGATCTTGAGAGCTCGAGTCAGGTTATGCCAGAAGTTGGTCGATGATCGTAGACCGTCGACAATCTGCACATGAACAGCCAGTCCGTCTCGTGTTGCACCCTTCCAGACTTGTAGCAGGAAGTTCAAGACCTCGCAGAACAAGTCCGTCGCCTCTTCCATTAGCTGTTCTGAGGCGACCAAGAAGCGCTCGATCAAGGCGACCAGTCGTTGCGTCTTCACAGGTTTCTTGTCGATGTCAGAGTTGCTCTCCACGTCAAAGAGCAGAAACGCGAGGAAGCCGGGCTGGTGCTCTAAACAAGTCGTCAAGAATGCGAGGAGCTCTTTTCCAACCATGATCTCGTCTAAAGCTAATCGCAGCAATCGCAGCATTGCATCTCGAACCAGTTCCATGTCTTTCTTTCCTTGGAAGAGTGCTCCCAAAGAATGGTTGGACGTGTCCAGCAGAGAGTTGTCGCTGCGCTCCAAATACACTGCCGCATGCTGGAGGATCTTGAGACTCCAAAAGACCAACTCTCGCCTTTTCTGGACAGGGTACATCAGGTAGCCGCCGCATAGAGTGACCACGTTGAGAGCCTTCTTTGCTTTCGGACCTCCATCATCGATAGATGTCAAAAGGAGAGCTGCCGACGCGTTGGAATCAGCAGCAGTACTCGAGCCAGCGGAGTTGATGAGAAGATCAATCAGTCGCAACGACGTAATAGCGAGTGACTCCAATTGCTCCAGCTCGACGGGCAAGTTTGTCTCGGATCCGAATGAGAGAGGGTACAAACCTTCTTCGTCTCTGGCTGGTCCATCCGAAGAAGAGCTGCGGGTAATCGTTTGCGGGAAAATGAAATCTTCTCCGTCCAGATCGCTTTCACTGACGCTGATACTGTTCCAATTCTTCAGTTGGTTTTGGTGAGTTGACACAACGCCGCAAGTCGATCGCAAAAGCTTCATCATCAGCGTGACGTCCGTCACCATAGTTTTCCGCAGAGCCAGTTGAAGACCTTGAAGCATGGAGTTTTCTTCAGGGACGAACTTGGCAGATAACAACGCGAAGATCACATGGAAGCAGCGGTCGGTCAGCTCCCACTTCGAAGCGATGCTTGTAAATTTCCAGCTCTCGTGGGTAGACAAAATCTCGACAGCAAACTCAACAGCGCCAACAAACCAATTCCTCTCCGCGGCCACAAAGTCACGACCACCGACGTAATCCCCGTGAGACGAGGAACCTTGATCAACAACGCGAGCTTCTCGAGACAAGAACCAACGCACAAGGTTCATTGTGGTCTCAAGCGTCGAGAGGACAACTGGGTAATTGCCGCTGACGCGCTCGTGGTATTCAAAAAGCTTGCGGGAGCTTTTCAGAATCAAATTCACGCACTCTTCGGTACCACCCCCGAGCTCCTCGATGATGATATCCACACAGGAATCCAACGACGTAAGAGCGCTCAGAGCACCCAGAACCGCCGACACGAAATGGAACTGCTTTGGCGACCACGTTGCGTCTTCATCGGTGCGCCGATCATGCAAAAAACTGTCGAGGAAACCGAACATCAGTCGGATGAGGTGGGCAAACCCATCACTTTCGAATTGCGCGCTTCCTCTCGACGTTTTCCGACCTCTTGACAGTAAGTTCAACGATCCAGTTGGTGTCAGTTGGGCAAGAACTTGCTCCCTGGTGTATCGATCGCGAATTCCCCAGGCAACGAGATCTTCACGCGATGCATCTTGAATAGCAGCGAGGGAAACCTGCTGGCTGAAAAGCAGAGGCAGCACGTCTTGAGGGGATGGCAGGTGACGATCCAGCCACCATCTGCGGAGTCTGGCTTCTGTCCAGCGACTTCCGATCTCTTCAACGACAGTCTTTCCTTTCTCTGCTTGACGGCTAGCTTGAACAACCCACTCGAAGAAGCTCGTGAGAGTCTCCATATCATCCCACTCCTTCGTCACAAGATGGGCTTCGCTTTGAACTTGAGCGACAAAGTTCTCCATCGTCTCAAAGATGAAATCCCAAAGCGATAGCCCAACGTTTGACTGGTCAGGATCATTGAGGTACCATTGCACATACTTTGAGTCCGTCGACGCATCAACGATCTGCCCAACTGTACCCACAGGAATCGCCAGCTGATCTTCTTCGTAGTAGAACGAGCGCTTGCATTCCACTTTGTCGCTTTCGTTGGACAAATCAAGGAACTCATCTGGAGGAAGAAGGCGAGGCGAGATCAAACTCTGCTTCTCAGAAGAGAGCTGCTTTCCGAAATCTTTCACAACCTGACGAAGAACTGGAGATGGAGCTGATCCCTCGAGGTTGGAGCACAAAGCAGTGCAGAGTCGAACGCACGGCAGGAGACTTTGCGGTAACAGCTCTTTCGACTTCTGGATCAGCGCCGCAAGTCCGTTTCCTGCCCTATTTTGCTTGCCACTTTCGCTAAAAAGCGCCCGCTCCGCAACCTTCGGGTTCGACAAGACCGGGCTGACAAGCTTGACCATAGCATTGAGCTGGTGGAGGTTGGCCGCATTGTCCAAGTATCCGAGAGACACGAGTACATCATCCAAGAAGTCGGCTCCAACATGCTGATAGATTGACACTCGGTACCCCTTCGCTCCAAACTTCAGATGTTCTTTTCGAAGGTTCTTGGACGTTGCACGAAGACCGGAGACAGACGGCAGCTGCCATACCGGATTGGTATCCAAGACAGCTGGTTGCAAGAACGGATAGAAGTGATCGCCATCTTGACTGGTGTCACCAAACACCAACGCTCGCAGCAAGGTGTTCAGGTGGTAAAAGCTGTGCATTCGTTCCGCAGCACCGAGGGTTTCTTGAAGCACGTGCTCAAGTTGATCCGTGTCAGGAACACTTGACCGATGCTGCTGGTACTGATGGGCGAGCAACGACGCCCATGCAAGCGAGAGAATCCCTTGAGTCGATTCGGGCAGTTGGTTTTCATTCTCCTGCTCGCTCACATCATCGTTTGCATCTCCCGCGAAAAACGTCCGGCTCAACTCGAATACTTCGTCCCAAAGGTGCGCGCTCAGCGGAAGTAGACTCACTTGGTGCAGCATCCGGATCGACACCATAACTCCCAAGTCGCTTGCTTCACGTAGGTGCTCGCGAGCTCTAGGAAGCGACAGGATACTTGACGTGAACGCATCAGGGACGATGCAGTCGTCCCAGTTCTGTCAGACAAATGAAGCGCAGACACACATAAAATTACCACATGGAACGCTAGGAGAAAGACAACAACAAAAAACACCAACGAAAATACGTACGTGGAATGCCTTCGTCATCTGGACTGCCTTGCGAAAGTCCACTTTCTCTTTCGAGATGTACAGCGCCAGCAGGAGCAGTTGGCGCAAAAGCGCCTCTTCTTCAAGATACTGCACTTCCCACGCCTGCTGCGCTTGATGCTGATGATACGAGAACTCCGTCGCGTGATCGGACAGAGCGAAGAAGTTCGGACGATTCGCGATCGACTGCTGTCGGCCGGTGAATTCGTCAAAAAGTGCGTCCAGTAGTCCTTCCTTCAAAAGCTCGTCCACGATCTCTTCCACAACGTCAAAGTTCGGATGCTCTTCCGGCTCGACGAACAGCGCGATTCGAAGCAGCTCAATACGCACCAGAAAAAACGCTTTTCGCTCCGCGTAGTACTGGTCTCGGATCGCAGCCACCGTTTGCCACGTGAAACTGCAACCCTTGTCGTCTCCACTCGTCTTCACTTGCTTGCTCTTCTCGAGCGTCTTCGCCAGCTCCTGTAGCGCCGACTTGCGCTGCTCCGCGCTCGCCGACGTCGGCAAATCGCAGCAAGTGAGCACGATCTGCCAGAACGCACTTTCCTGATCGTTCTTCTCGGTCTTCAGCACCACTGCCGCGCGGCTTGCGTCACTGCCACCGAGCGGCACTGAGCCGCACGCAGAGCGGATCGCGTCCATGACGATCTCCACACCCACTTCTCCGCGCTGGCGCCGCGCGAGCCACTCGTACACGTCCGCTGCGCGCCGCAGCGCCACCCCCGCCATGCCGACCATGATCTCGATCACTTTGCGTTTGCTTTCTACTCCACTCGCCGTCTTGCCGCCAATTGCGGCCCCCAACCTCTACCAAAACCACTCACTAAAGTACGAACATATCAATTTGAGCAGCCTGTTCGGTACAGGAATAGAATGTTTAATTTAGTATTGCACACATGAGAGGAGTCAAGCATGCTGCGATTAACTCAAGCAAGGTGGGAATTCCCATACAGTGCGCGCCAAAATCTTAAGGATGTCTCTTTTTTCACGAAAATGTAGATTTTCCCTCAATTTTTTACTCTTCGGCGCTGAAATCTTCAGATATGATAGAAAACATGTGGGACGTTCTCATGGCAAAAGCACGACTTC
>JAADVN010000462.1:0-18208 GCA_023335535.1 Globisporangium spinosum | reverse complement strand
GGGGGTCGGTAATATTTCGCTTGGAGCCGACCGTTCTCCAAGTTTGGTTCGATTACGAAAGTGTCCGGTGTGGGGCTCGAACCCGCAACATACACCGTAAGGACCAGAAGCTTGTCCTACTAACCCACGCCACCGGGTCTATCCAGATAGCTCAATCGGTAGAGTGTCTGCCTGCGCGCCTCGTGGTCGCGGGATCGATTCCGATAACGGACAGTTTTCTGTTTTGTGCTGGTCACCGGTTCGCCTCTGCGCAATAAGGGCTTGGTACGACGTGATTGGCTGAAGACAGGTGATTGGCCACAGGTTGTCGTCACATCGTAGAAAGCCAGTTTTTGCAACTTTGGTCCTCTCCCGTTCTGCCGACAGCGACAGATGCCAATCATTCCTTGATTCGCGCTCGACATGGCATCTACTGAAGACCCTCCAGTACCGAAGGAGGCCGCGTCCGTCCGTACTGGGGCTACCCAGGCCTCCTCATCCGCTTCTGTCGAGTCGGAATCGTCTTCGTCGAGGGCTTCGCAGGCCGCGCCGTCGTCTTCTTCATCGTCGTCTTCGTCGTCTTCATCGTCATCGTCGTCGGAGGGAAAGCAGGAAGCGGCGGCTGTTGCAGTGGGCCCGACCCCTCTGGCGTCTACTACCCGCAAGAGGGTGATGCCGGAGCAGGGTGGAACCCGTACGAAGCAGACTGCGCGAATCTCCACTGGTGGTGACCGCCGTGCAATTCAGAGGCGTCAGACTGCGAGCTATACCCGAGCCGGCCACCAGAACCGCAGGTACGAGTTCATTCGCTTGCCCGGGAGAATCGGGGTTCGCGGCGCGTACCAGTACTACGTCGAGTGGGTGCCGGAGCAGTCTCTGCGCGAGGACGGTTACGCGGAGGACATGAAGCTCGTGGACGACTGGCTCTCTGATGCTAGTTGCAAGGAGGGTGAGGTCTACCGCATCGTCAACCGCACGGGGCCAGCTCAGGCTTACAAGTACCAGGTTCGCTGGGTCGGTGAAGATGAGCCGACCTGGGAGCCTCGCGCTCGCTTGATCGAGGGCGGTCTCGGGGACTACATCAAGGCTGTCGACATCTGGGTCGATTCGGACAAGAAGGACTTCCCAGCCACCGACCTCTTCATGGAGACTCACGCTACCGGGATCCGCATCATGGGTGATGGCAAGAAGAACGACTGTTTTTTCCAAGCGCTCCGGGCTGCGTACAAGTGGCTTGGCATCCTGAACGCGCCATCGGACGTCATGTACCAAGAATTTCTCGCGCGCCAGCAGGTGGATTGCTCGGGAGGTCTTGGGTGTACAAAGACGTTTGCTTTCCTGAAGCACATTGCTCACCTTGTTCCAGGCTCCGCGCTCGACTGGGAGCTGCTTTAGTTTAACTGCTTCTGGGGTGACGTGACCAGCTGCACTTCGATCGTCGACATGAAGCTCCCATCCGGTATGTATCTCGTCGGTTGCAGCTCGTCTTCTCGTCGTGGTCATTACTTCGCGCTTCGCGTTCAGGGGGCTTACCACTTCGCGTACGACGAGGGTTCGTGGGTTGGCCTTGGAAGGATGTGCTGGTTCACTCAGACTCACTTCATCCGCAGGTTTCGCATCAAAGGTGGGTCGAAGTAGTTGGTAACCATTCAATACTACTTTTGACCTTTTCTCTTGTTGGCTTGCGTTTTGCTCAGTTGAAAGGTGGCTGTATATTACCGTTAACACAACCTTATACCTTCTCGGCTATGGCTAAGATAATACACTGCATTCTACCGAAGGGTTATTAATTCTGAAAGTCGTGCGCAGAGGCTGGGGATCGGTAATATTTCGCTTGGAGCCGACCGTTCTCCAAGTTTGGTTCGATTACGAAAGTGTCCGGTGTGGGGCTCGAACCCGCAATACACACCGTAAGGACCAGAAGCTTGTTTTGCGTTTTGCTCAGCTGGTAGCGCGTTGGTTCCACGACATCGTGGTACCTGTTTCGATCTCCGTCGCGAACATTTTTTCGGTCCGCATTTCGAGTTTTTGTGTCGAAGGTTCAGCGGTGCAGTGCTGGGGTGTGGTGTCGTCTGCTTGGTGCTGAAGACTGGGACGTGATGGCGCTTTTCCACTCGCGCTCGGGGTTTCTCGCAGGTGTGTCTTTCGACGTCGCTGTGGTCGCTTTGGTGAACGAGGTGAGCGCAGTGCAGTTGTGCGCTTAGTAGGGCTACGGGTCTCCGATTTTTCAGTTCAAGAGTGAATGACATGCCTCTCGCAGACTCACTTTTCGCTACTTTTCAGTTCCTGTCCGATTTTCGCTAATGGTTTGTATCTGAAAACCGGATTCGGTTGCCCTTTTACACCGAACTCTTGAAGTTGTCCGGTTTTCAGATACAAACCATTAGCGAAAATCGGACACCTCAGAAGAATGGCATTCTTTAACAAATCTTTGACCATTTTTCCTCTATTTAAGGACCTACCCCTTTATAAGGAAAAGCTAAATTGGGTTTGGGGTCAGCTTTCACTTCTTGTACGGGGGGTTTAACGGTGAGAAAAGGAAGAGTCTATATAAGACACAACTCGCCCATACAAGACACAGCACAGTTGGGAAAAAGAAGGCGTCCAAGAATGGTCCCGCTCCAACTCGCTGAATGTCTGGGTTAATCAGATCTGGTTTTGTTGATGTCTAGTCAGAATGGCTACATTTTCGTGACCTTTTTGCCTCCATCAATCACGAGACGGACGACCGCCTTCGCATCTTGAGCTACAGCTTGTTGAGCACCACGACCGAGTACGCGACCTTCGCGAGTGCGCCGGACGAGGTCGCGGGCGAGCCGTTCTCGTGGCGGATCGAAATGTCTCCGGCCGCGAGCAGGAAGTCGTCCAGCGAGAACTTGTATTTGCGCAGGTGCTGCATCACACACGCGAGCGCCTTGCGCTTGACGTTGCCGCCACCGCCGTAGATCTGCACAATGCGACTCACGATCTCCTCCAGCTCCTCGAGCGTCTCGGTCAGCTCCGACAGGTTGCCGCCGCCGAAGAGGCCGTTGCGCAGTCTCGCGGCGCGCACGTCTTCCTCCATGAGCGGGGCGAGATGGCGCACCGACGTCTGCTTGATGTGCGTGATCTTCTTGCGGAACTCCTGGATGATGTCGTTCGCCATCTCCGAGTAGTGCAGGCTGATTCGGTCGAGCCCGCACCGACTGAGCACAAAGAGGCTGATGTACGTCTTGGCGCGGATACTCGCGGCGCGCTTCGACACCGTGAGCATCGCGATTTCACCAAAGCAGCTCCCTTCCAGCAACGTCGCGACGACCACCTCTGTGCTTGCGCCAGCGTGGAAGAGCACCTCTCCGGTGCCCTTCATCAGAAAGTACATGTATCTTCCCACCTGACCTTCCTTGAAAACGTACTTTCCCGGGGTGCAGAACTCCGGGTCGAGGATGCTCATGAGGTAGCTCATGCAGTTGTCATCCTGCGAGACGAAGAACGCGATCTTGCTCACGACGTCGCGGTTCAGATGCAGCACCAGTTGGCTGCGGAGGTTGTCAGACAGCGCGCTCAGGATCGTGTCTTCGTTCTCGTCGTCGCGCTGCAGGAGGTAGTATTCGTAGTAGCGCCCCAATCTCGCCCCCAGAGGTTTGGGGATGCAGCGCTCTTTCAAGTACGCCTTGAGGCGGTCCATGCGCTCGCGGTACGTGTCCACGTTCACGTGCAGCTCGTCCACGAGGCTCGACAGCGTACCGGTGGCGTACGTGAACGTGGACACGCCGATCAAGACGCCGAACGTGACGTACGCGGCCTCGACGGGGTTACCAGGGTTCGAGTCGCCGTAGCCCACGGTCGTCATGGTGGTCACCGCCCAGTACATGCAGAAGGCGTACTTCTCGTACGTCGAGTAGTACGTCGGCATCCAGCGCATCAAGTTGTCGCCATAGACCTCGACCGATGAGATGGACACGTAGTAGAACCCACACGTCAGGACGTGGGCGATAAAACACACTTTGAACACGAGGCGGATCACGCGCAAAGTGGAGTGGCTCGCGACAGCGATCGACTCGACGCGCAAGCTTCAGCAGGCGGGTCGCTCTGAAGAAGAACACGGAGCGGGATCCGGACTGGTTCGTGACCCAGAGCTTTATGACCGCGGGGATGGGGAACACCGATACAAAGTCCACCAGGAACCAGGTGCGAAGGTACGCGCGCGCGATCCCCCACGGCGAATTGACCAGCCGACTGCCTCGATAGACGATCGCGGTGCGGAAGTTAAGCAGAATGTCAAGGAAGAACATGATCTCGATCAGTAGCTTCAGTCGCACGACCCACGGCGCCTGGGTCGACGTGTCGAAGAGGAATGTGATCTCGTACGGAATCGCGATCGCGCAGCACATGAGCTGGACGCCGATGAAGGAGTCCCACGCCAGCTTGTACGGATGATCTGGGCTAACCGGGTTCTTGAGCTTGTCCTTGAGTTTTTGAAATAGCGGGATCTCATCGTTGTGCGACAAAATGTCGATCATGCGCTGCTTCTCCGTGGTCGAGTTGAAGACAGAGACCCCCCCCATCGACAGATCAAGTGTCATTCTCTGAAGAATCGGGATCGGCACCAAGCGATACGAAGTCAGAATGCTATCGAGCAAGACTGTCAGCGTCGGGTACACGTTCTCGATCCCAATGAGCTCGGCGACAGGGTCGCTCTTCTGCGAGCTCAGGTACACGCGGTACCTAGCGAGAGTTTGCTGAAACACACGGTCGTACAGTGCACTACGGCCCTGGTGGCACGTGAGTAAAGTCTGCTCCACGTCAGGGAACTCTTCGATCAGCCGATCAAAGTCGTCTTTCGGGAACATGTACAGGTCGCAGCTGGACTTTGTCGTGTACGAGTTCTGGTGCAATATGTAGTTCAGCAGCGACGACTCTCCGAAAAGCCCATGTTCAGTCAGGATCTCGAGCACAACAACCCACTCGTTATTCGGCGCTGTACGCTTCACTTCGATGATGCCAGAGTTCAGGATAAACATCTCCATGCCTACGGAGTTTTCTTTCGCTAGAATGTCACCAGCTACTGCGATCAACTGCTTGATGTACATCGCCATGTCCATCACAAACTGCGTGCTGAGGCGCTGGAAAGCTGGTATGAGGAAGAACGAGTTCTTGTACGTCTCTTGCAGCACTTCGCCCGCAAAGAGAGCGAGAACTCGCAGAACAGGTCGCGCTCGTCGAAGGCGCTGGTCTTTGCGATGTAGTGGCGGAAATAGCGCAGCAGCTTTTTCTTCATCTCCTTTGGGGTCGCTTTCTTCTTGATGAACTCCTGTACGATGCCCAGTTTCCGCGCTCGTGTCGTGGTCTCTCGATTCCAGTTCTCCAGGGTTTTCGTGATGTTTAGAATGACAATACCAAATCCACCGGCGCCGATGACCATCGTGACCATGGAGTACGGCCGCTCGTCCGTGCTGGTCGCGTGGATGTCGCCGTAGCCAACTCCTGCGACCATTGCGATGGCCCAATAGAAGCTGTACAGGTAGCGTATTTGAGCTGTTTCTCCTGTGAGACCGGACGGTGTAATCCACGTCACAGCCATGATGTCTTCCGTGTAGCCCACGAAATGCCAAAAGCACGCCAGTATATGCGCAATTAGCAGCGCCTAACAGATCAGCCGTGTCATGCGCGTGAGCGCTGCGTCGAGTCCCAAGACGTCTTCGAGTTTCATCGCGAATTGCCGCAGCTTGATCAGTCGCGCGAGCTTCATGATGCGCACGAGCCGAATCACCCTCGCGAGCTTCAGTGACAGCACCGAATTGTCTCGCGATTCGACGTTGACGCCGTTCAGCACGTAGTCGGCAGGGATGACTGCCAGCATGTCCGGGATAAACCACGACGCGAGGTATTTCTTCGCGATTTGTCTCCTGTTGCGCACCATTGGCTCCTCTTCGGTCAGGTAAAAACTGACGGAGAAATTCTGCACCACATTCAGACTGAAGAGTACATCCATGAGAATCGAGACCGATCGCCAGCTCACGCCGAACTGGAGGTCTGGGAAGCCGACCTCGATAGGGATCAAGATGGCGCTGTACAATGCGATCATCATGATGAGCGAGTCCCACACAAGCCTCGTATTCGTGCGCGGGTCGATTACTGGGATCGCCAAACACGGGAGACGATGGCGATGCTGGTTGTAAAACTTGCTCCACTCGAGAGTCACGCTCGAGTGGTGGTTCATCTCTTGAGCGAGGACACGAACGGAATCTCGAGATTGATGCAATGTCGAAGGAGATCCATTGGCTGAGCCCTCACAAAAGGAGCCTCTGGTGGGTCCCGTTCGGCCGGCGGATCCAGTTCGACCCACGGAGCCTGCCCTTCCAACAGAGCCTCTGTCAGCGTTGCTGCTGTCGCGCACAAGAGAACCTTCTCTTCCAACGGAACCCTGTCTCGAAGTCGTCAGTGCGACAGAAATGGACCCGAGAACCTACGACCCTCTCTGACCGCCCGCGTTGGCATTCGATGGTGAGTTTACGGACGACGCAGCTTTTCCCCAGTTGGTGGAAGAAGCTTGGGGCGCCTTGGTTCTCTCAGGTGACTTCAGCTGTTCCTGGGCTTGATTTGGAGATGTATCAAGTGCCAGCAGTGGCACGACATGGCTCTTCTTTCGCTTTATCCCAGTTGACGCCGACCGAAGTAATGGCGGCAGCAGCGACTTTGGCACTGGATCTAGTACCAATTTTGTACTTGGCGTCGAGCGTGGATGCTCTCTAGCGCCACCCATCCATGCACGCTAGTTCCTGACGTCGAGCGAGCTGTCTTCACGCGGGCAACTGCCGAAAAGCTGAAGACTGGACGCGCTAACAGACGAACGAAGAGAAGGCAAAGCAAGCACGCGTTGCACTCGCAATAAGCAAGTCGTTAGGCCGCATCAAGTGGTTCCTTTTGCGCTCCACACCCTCTGCTCTGGCGCTGGTGGTTCGCACTTGATCAGTTTCGCGACGTTTTTCTTTTCTTGGTCACACAGCGGTAAAGCCATGCTCTGACTGAAGTGTAACGGAGACTCTTTCTTCTCATTCTCACCCTCAACACCGTTGATCAGGAGTCTATTTCCGCTGGTCTGCGCGATCTCATCTCAGGAGTGGTGGCTTTGCGGGTTGCGTTCGCGCTCCGCCCCGCTCCGCTTGTGTCTCGCTTGCTCGCATGCCAAATCTAACTCTGAATCCTTTAATTATGACGAACTAGTGCTCGCCATCCAATGTATTTCTCAAATTTTTCACTTTGCAGTGTGCGGTAGATACGAAGCCTGGTCCTGGGTGGGGTCGTCACGGTCGATGGGGAACACGGTCTCGGACCCCATCCGTCGAAACACGGTCATTCTGTCGATTTCACGGCGGACTGTGCGAGTGTTTGGAACGATGAAGACGTTCCACACCTTCGGCAGAAACGCGCTGGAGAGCCCCGTGATGGAGCAGAACACGCAGCAGAGGGAGAGTCCCGTGATGCCTCCAACGCGCAGGATCCCGTAGAACTCGCGGCCGAAGGATACATACGAGGACATGAAGAACACCACGAGCCGCCAGAACGAGAGCGACGCCAAGGCGAGTACCCACATGGTCCGATGGTCGGATGACACCTCCATCAACAGCTCCATGTTTGCGAGGAAGACGACCGTGAAGTTCTGAGCGAGGCCCATGGACCACAAGTCGTTGTCTTTCCCCTCGCTCGACCGCGGCACCAGAGGAATCAGCTTGGCTGGCACGAGAATGATCAAAATCGAAGCGATCGTTGCTTCGAGCATCCAGTACACGAACACCTTGATGTTCAGAAACGTGTACAGGAAACCGTCTTGGTAGAGCTTTGGGTACAGCACCGACGTCTGCGCAGAGATGTCTTCATCTAGCACTGCAAAGTAAAGCGCTGGCAGCGATGTGAAGCAAATGTTGAAGAGCTGCAGCAGCGCGTCGTAGTACGTGCTTTGACCAAAGTAGAGGCAATAGCACCCGTAGATGAACTGCGGGAGCACGAGCAGCACGTTTTTGTAGAAAATGTACAGCGTGAGGATCGACACGCGACGATTCATCCATCTGCCGCGCGCGAGAATGAGTCGCTGCAGATGCTTGAACATCGGGATCGAGTAGTCGCTCGCATCGGACGCCTGCTGTCCTTCTTCGCCAGCGATACCCACGCCAATGTGAGCGCGCTGAATCATCGGCACATCGTTTGCACTGTCGCCCACCGCCATGGTGATCTTTGTAGGCAAGAAATGGCGCACCATCTCGACGATGAACTCTTTCTGCTTGGGGCTGATGCGTGCACAGAGCACGGATTCGCAAAGCATGCAGAGCGAGAGGAACTCGTTCTCAATACCAAAAGTTTTGGTCGCTTCGACTGCCGCGTCGTTGAGTAAAAGCGCCATCGGCTGATGCGTGCTGCCGTTCTGCGCACTCGCCAACTCTCTCTGCAGGAACTCAATCGCTGTTGTCTTCAATTCAAGCAATTGATTATCAACGAGCTTGATCAGCTTCATTTCGCTCGATACCAGTCGGACCGAGTACGTCACATTTGTTGTCGTATCTGGTCAATCCCTAGTCAGCATCCACACTTTGATCCCGGCAGCACGAAACTTTTCAAGGCACTCGGGAGCGCCTTCCTGGATTTTATCTTCGACGCCAGAAACACCGACGAACATGAGCTGCTGCTCCAGTTCGCTGACGACGCGGTCCACATCTTCCTCCGAATCTTCTTTGTTTGCGCTGTTCCGCACAGCAATGAACTTTTCGTGCCACAATTGGTGCTCTTGCTCAGAGATCTGTCGCTCTGCAATGCAGAAAACACGGAAACCGTTGGAGCTGTACACCTGCATCTGCTCTTTCGACTGGATCATTTTTCCGCCGTGGTTGCGGTCGCTCAGCGATCCTAAAATGGCGGAGTCGGCTCCTTTGCAAAACAGGATCAGGCGACCAGTAGCACGCTCGCGGCACAGGATAGAGCTCTTCTTGCGGTTGCTTGTAAACTCGAACAGGTGGAGGATCTCATACTCGACCTCTTCTCCGTAGACGCGCAGGAAGATGTGGGTATTGTCTCGCTGCCGAAGCTCGATTCCAGCTCGAGCAGCAGCCATTACGAGCGCGCGTTCGTCCAGCGATGGCCCCAAGTATTCGAGAATTGGATCTCCTGTTGAGGGGGAAGACGAGGCAACGCCAGGAGAAATGGAGTTGTTCACGGCGAGATTCACGAAGAACCGGTGAACCTGCGGGAACTTCTGCACCACGAAAACATCCTCCGATGAGGTAGATAGATCAAAACGAGGGGATCGCGGCAATTGCTCGTTCTGCCGAAGCGTTCCACCCAAGCCATGGTAGCTGTAGGTCTTCCCGTCCACGCGGCAAGTACGGAACTCCATCCAATTGCAAGCCAGCACCCTTGTCTTGTCTTGTCGGTGAAGATGTGTTCGACCATGCCAAGCTCCTCATTGAGCTCGGGCGGTTGCACTCGCACGACATGCTTCTTGTCTGTGATTTTGGCGTCGGCAGCAAACGAATCCAAGCTCACTCGCATCTCTCTGTCACTTGTGATCACAAGCGATTGGAAGTAGCGCGTGAAGTCGATCGTGACCTGCAGCGAGATCGGCATGAAGCTCGAAAACAGCAGCATGTAGGCGAGAAACAGCCACATGCAGTCGACCGTATTCGCATCTTCCGTGACGTCCGCAATGTACAGATTGTTCTGAATGCTGCTCGAGCTGGCCAAGTGCTTCTCGATCAGCACAGCCACGACGAGGATCACAATCTGCGCCAGCACCACCCACAGCGTGATCTTGTTGATGAACTTGTCCAGCCAGCTCATCTTGACGGGGGTATCGGAGGAGTTCTGGCGGACTCGGGTGCCATCGCCGGTGTAGATCGCGCTGCCGACAATCCAGTTTGCGTCCTTGAGATGCGTATCGCGGGGCAGGATGTGGGAGATATCCAGCTCAGCGACTTGGCCACTGGGAAACAATACTGAGCCTTTGAACTTGTCGATGCGTCGATTTGGAGGCTCGCGCGCCGGCTTGATTCCACTGAGATTGTTGAGGACGTCTACATCGAACCGCTTTCCGTCAAGAGAGAACAATATAGCGTACACGGACTTGCACAGCTCTGGATGCGCGTAGCGAGGCTTCAGCGAAGACTCTCCGCCCAGATTCGCAGTCGCGACGTAGCGCTGACCATCCACACTGTTACTTGTTGCGATGATCACGATGTCTGCCGAGATCGCCTCATTCTGCGTAACGTGGACAAGCTCGCCCACTTTCAAGTCCGCGCATGTTGCTTCAGCAAAGTGGATTCCAGGGAAGCGCAGCTTGCTCACTGGCGCAAGGTTTTGTTGGTCGTCAGCTCGATGACGCTGAAGATCTTCCACGAGATCCCGCACTCCACTCACCACCATGATGAAAAACAGCGGGGCGATCATTATTGGCACTCCACCGGATGAAGTCACGTCTGGGATCAACTGCAGCGCCGTGATAAACAGGAAGTAGACATTCGAGAACCGAGTGAACTGCTTGAACAGGTTCTTGGGCACAAAATTGTATGCAGTGTAGACTGACGTCTTGACCGCATTTGATGGGAATAGCTCAACTTGGTCCTGGACGCCAAGCAAGACTCGCCGATTCACGACTGGCATCGACACTTTTCTGTTGTCGGTAAAGACCTTGGTGGAGGAAGTGACCATCCTGGACTTGTAAGCGTCATGCACCATCTTCGCCTCCGCAGCGACCCAACAGAAGTTGCCAAGTTGCCGCCTCGGAGTCAATTCTCGCTTGCTCTTTCGGACAACCTCAGAGTGATGAGAGAATGCTCCTCGTTCCACCAAATGCGCTCGACGACGAAGAGAATAGTTGAAACTCTGCAACCTGGTTCCAGCGCTCCTCAAAATAGCCAAGAGCCCCAATCGAATTGCGTCTTCATATTGCTTCACATCTAGCAAAAGCGTATTTTTACTGAACTCACCATCGATCCGAGTTTAGATGCCGAATTTTTTTGATTTTGTTTGTCCCTGACATGGGGACCACACTTGCATGATCTGTGACTGGGGGTTGTCTCAGTCAGCTAAGCTCTTTGCTACCTTGTATCGGGCGTAGTCACTCGATGCGCTAGCCTCCGCCATCGACATGGGCTGTATCGAAAGCAAAGCTGATCTTCATATTCTCGAAAGATATGCTGCTCAGCTGAAGAACCCCAAAGTCACTGCTGTGACGGACGCACTCACAAGTTAGTGTTCTCAACATCCACTCCGCAATCAGATATCGGCTTCACACAACTCACATGATTTCCTGGTGTGTGCTTCCCAGTTGACAGACGCGGCGTTGGGCTGCGCTTCTGTCGAGTCTTTGCATCCATGGACTTGGAGTGAGTGAGAAGCATCGGCTTGCACCACTACCTCTGGTGGCAATCATCCGTGCTGACGTTCTCGCTCGTGTGGGTTTGATTTATGCAGTGGCAGCAACTCGATCGGTTTGGACGAGCTCCACTGCTACTTCGAATTGCCGCGGACAACGCTTTCGGACCAGGTTTTCAGCGGTCTAGGTACGGTCGAAGCTCGAGTCATGTTAATCAGTTTCTGCTTTGTCTTGCGCTCACAGTTGCATTCCGTTTCCCCAGGCAAGCAGGCATCAGCTCGCGCAGTAACCTTTGACGGTACGGAGCTCGAAATGATCTCAAACGTGCGATGGTATCTTTTCACTCAGGAAGTGGAATGTGGCAGACTTCATCATGAACATCTGGATTTTCTGCACCATGACACCCAACAACCTGTTCAAACATGTCTTCCAAATTTGCGATGAGTCGTCGGTTGTCAATCATACTGTTTGAAGCAATCCGCGTGCACCATGACCAATTCTACTCACATTTTCGAATTTTTGCAGACGACGATCGCAGCGGAACTTTGGACGCAGCCGAGTGCAACAGCTTGTTTCGTATGCTCTACCACACAGATGAGTTCTCTCCCAAGATCAAGAAAATCCTATCCGACGTCGACTCCAACGGCGACGGGCTGCTCAGTCTCGGTACGTTTCCTTCATCTGCTTCACCACGCATCGCATCCCCTCGCTTGCTTATCATTGACGAATCTAACATTTTCGTTTGTGCAGACGAGTTCTTGCAACTTTGTTCACGAAATAAAACGCTCATGAGCCCGATCTTCACTTTGCAATCGAGAGCTCGAGAAAAGGTTTGTAGTCACACACATAGTGCGGTGCATGAGAATGACTGAGATCGTAACCACGTACCATTTGCTCTTGTTGTCTTAGTGTCTTGGCGCAGCGTTCTGGACAAAAGAAAGCAAGAAACGACCAAAGCTGTTAGCAGATCAGCGCGATATCTTTTCACTGACTCAGAAAAATCTGCTTCAAAAAGAGCCGAAAGAAGCCAGCATACTTCCTTCGAAGGAGCCATTTGATCCAGCCGTCGACAAACCATCCACTTTGCCGACCTTGCAGCCAAAGGCTTCCGAACGTCTGGCGGCAAAACAGAAGCAGCAGGAGCTAAAAGCGCTTGAAACGTGGATCCAGGAGCATCGACAGCAACCTATGATTCATGACTACTTCGTAGCGTTCTCGGACAAGTTCGTGAACGATTCGCGGCTGAAGCGACAGCTACCGATCTTCAACAAGCGTAATCCGCAGCATCTACAGTCGGCAATTACCTGCAAAAGAAACTGGACGAGGCTGAGCAGGACGTTCGGCGCCAGATTCAGGAGAGATGGGAGACTCTTGATCGCACCGCCTCCCATATTTTTCAGCGGGACCTTACAGCGTTCGACGAAGAGAACAACCGCCAGCCGGTTGGCTCGCTCTTTGCGAAGGATGACAGCGACCGTCATTCTGCGCGTTCGGCTTTCGGTCACGAGCGCACCAAGGTCGTCCCTATCGACGCGGAGGCATGGGCTGAGTACTTTGACGAAGCCCAGGGTCGCTACTATTACATGTCATCGCTCGGATACTCAACATGGGATCGCCCTGAGTCGTATATCGCACAGTGAACATGAGTATTTCTTGAGCGAGCGAGTTCAAAGGTGTTCTGCAGTAACACTTTCAGAGTCAGAATCAAACGGGAGCTCTCGCTTTTTTAGTTGAGTGCGTGGGGATACATAAATGGATACAAACGGTCTTCGCACTATTGTCGATGGATGATTAGCAGCGTGAAGCAACCACACGAGCCACAAACGCAACGAGCATCGCTCATCTCTGGTTGCTCGATATTGCAGCCGCCTGGCAATGTGACTGGACTCGGCTCTCGTAGCCTTTCCACACCTGACACGTGAACGCCAGGTCTTCGCGGAACACGTCGCTTTTCTAAAGAGAACGAAGAAGAACGTGATCAACACGCAGTGAGTGAGCAAGTTGTAATGAGGAGACAGAAACGTGTGACAGCGAAATAAACAACACACCTCGATCTGCGTGTTAATTTCCTTCATGACCTCGTTCAGCCGTGCCACTGATCCTGTGATGCGCTGCAGCAGTGCCTGTATGCACACGTCACAGACAAAGCAACGCGAGTTTAGAAAATCATACATGTTGCTGTTGGTGTTGCTCGTTGTCACGCTGACTGACTGGTGCACGCACCTTTTGCTTCTCTTCATGTGGGTCTACAACATACGAGCAGCGCGTATACACACGAGCACACACACAACGTGAGCCCGCATGCAGATAACGACACGTTCACATACGCACATGAGATAGGAAGAGAGAGAGAGAGAGAGCGACGCACGTACTCTGCATAGCTTTGCTTTTTGGCTTTTCGGCTTTGGTATTTGAGTTTCCCGCGCGCGCGTGTCCGAAAGGAAACATGCGTTTGATTGGGTATAATTGACATTTTATGGACAAATCATTGGATAAAATTATTGTCAGTTCACGGTAGGAAAATGCCTTTTGATCCCACCCAAAGTTGGACGAACACTTTTTGAAATGGACGCTTTGCTTGCTCATCTACAGTAGCTTCTCTACATCTCTCTCGCGTAACTATGGCTCTCATGGCTTCTGCTAGGACTGCTTGCTCTCCAGTCACCCGCGTCGCAAGTCGCTCGCAATCCAGGTGACCACCGACTGGAGCAGCTCCTGGTCGTGACTCGTGAGCTCCTCACTCAGTTCGGCGGACTGGTGGTGGTGGCGATGCTGGCGTCTTGGCTGCTTTTGCTGGAGCTGTTGGTGCTGCTGGCGGTTTTGCTGGTAGATCTCTGCGCGCAGCGAGTGCAAGCGCACCAAGTGGCGGTGGAAAGCCGCCTGGATGCGTTCGCGGAGCACCATCACCGCCTTCGCCTCCTCCGCGGATTGCATCTCAAACACGATCCACTCGTCCAGCACAACCTGCCAGCGGCGCTGCTCTTGCTCCACCACCTCTCCGTTCTCACCAGTGATAGTCTCCGTGAAGACCCGCTCTTCAATCTTGACCAGCTCGTTCTTGCCCATGAACAGAAGCGGAAGAAGCATCGACGGCAGCTTGGAGCCGTACTTGGCCACACGCGTACGCTCCGACTGCATCATCTCGTGGAACACAATCCAGTCAATCTGACCCGCGCCGCCATTGTCGTCAGCGTCATCAGGAGCGCCGTACTTGCTCTTCGAACGGCCGACTTTCGTGCTCGATGAAGTGCTGGCCCACGTCAACACGGACGACGAGTCCATTTTCACCTTGACTTTCTCCTTCGAGGTCCAGTTGCGACTCGTAGACGTCGTTGGTGTGAAGAGCGCGTTCGGGTACATCCCCGCTCCGAGCGCCATGAGATACGTCGTGAGCTTGTCCACACCGGTCGCTGGCGCGAAAAGCTGCGTGTCGTAATCCATGCCCAGCTCTCCGAGGTCTTTCTGAGACTGGCGATAGATCGAGAAGATCTGGTCCAGCGTCTGGCGGTGCAGCATATTTCTTCGGCAGAACCCCTCGAGCTCGTGGTACGACCGCGACGGGAAGCCCGCGTACGCTTCGAGCGCCTGCATGAGGACGAAGTGGTCGCTCTGCATCGGAATCGGCGTGTTGCGCATGAAGTTCTGCTTGGAAGCTTCCACGCGACGCAGCTCGTCACTCGTCATGCCCAAAAAGTTCAAGAACGGATCGCGATACCCACTGAGCGCGCACGTGGTCTCGAGGATCATGTCAAAGCTTCCCAGGAAGTGACCCCAGAGGATCAGCTTCCCCATCTGCACCGACACGCCACCATTACAGACGTGCCCCAAGTGCCAGCCAAAGAGCGTCAGACCTCCTTCCTGAGTCTCAAGCGCACCCATGTCACACAAGCGCTGCAACGAAGCGTCGATTGCAGTCTCGCTCGGTGGGTCCATCGCTTCCATGAGAAACTCCTTCGCGTCGCTGATGTGCAACTTGTTCTCAAACTGCAGCAGCTTGATCTGCAGCAGCAGCTCTTCGAGTGGAGTCGTCAATAGCTCGGGCACCATGAACTCCTTCATCGCACTGTCGTACCGCGAACGCGAGAAAAGGCGAAAGCAGACACCAGGGCGAACGCGTCCAGCACGTCCCTGGCGCTGCACACAGTTTGCCTTTGCAACCCAGGTCGTCTGCAGCCCCATCACAAACGACGAGCTCGAGGTCGTCGCGAGCGCATGCGCTTGCTTGGACTTGCCGGAATCGATCACAAACACCACATCCTCGATTGTGAGACTCGTTTCCGCGATGTTGGTCGCCAGAATCAGTTTGCGTTTGCCGCGCGGTGGCTTCATGAACGCGCGTCGCTGCTCCTGGGCGGACAACCGCGAGTGCAGAAGCGCGATCTCGAACGTTGACGCCGTGTAGTCGTTGCGTAGCAGGGCTCGCTCCAAGTACGAGATCTCTTCCCATCCAGGCAAAAACACCAGGATCGCTCCTTTCGGGTCCTTTGGGTCAAGCGGGAAGCGACGATCAATCAAATCGAGAAGGCGCAGCAAGACGTCGTAGTCGACAGACTGGTCACGCTTCAGCGCGTCCTCGTCCTTTGCGTACGAAGACAACAGCGACTCCTTCTCTTCCTGCGTGATCGCACTCAGTTGGTGTTGCAACGCCTCCAGCGTGTTGGGTGGCGCCGAGCTTGTCTTCTTCTTCGACTTCTCTGACTTGGCTTTCTTTGGCTTCTTCTTCGGAGCTTCGTGCTGCACTTCACCGAAACACATAGCAACATGCAGTCCGAACGCCTCTTCGTCCGCAAAGCCACCGCCGTTGCATGTTGGACAGAGCAACCCCGAGTCGTCTTCACCATCGTCGTCGTCGTCATCTACCGCAGCATACGCATCCATGGAGAAATCCGTCTGCTCTCGGTTCAGCAGCGCAAGCGCATCTTCGAGGAACAGAGTCGTAACAGGATAGCACCGTCCGCCCGCCATCTCCAGCATCGGCGCCTTGTACTCGGGCTGGAAATAGCGCGCGAACTTCTCCACCTGGATCGTGGCGCTCATGAGAATCACCTTGAGGTCCTTGCGCTGCTTCAAGATGCTGGTCTTGAGCAGAATCAGCAGGTAGTCCGTGAACTGGTCGCGCTCGTGCACTTCGTCGAGAATCAAATGCGAGAATCCAAGCGCGAGTGGATCGCTATTGAGCCATTTCAGCAGCGTGCCTGTCGTGCAGAAGATCAGCTTGGACTTCTGCGCGTCGAATGACGAGTCAAAACGGATCGCGTGACCAACTTCCAGCGAGTCCGGCATTCCAGAGCCATTCACACCCGTGGTTGTGTTGCTGCTGCGCTCGCGGGCCACACGCTCGGCGAGCGAGATCGCGCTCAGTCGACGCGGCTGGGTGCAGATGATCTTGGTCTGGTCGATTGTCCCGTTCGCGATCGCATCGTCCAAGAGGAACTGTGGGATCTGCGTAGATTTGCCACAGCCCGTGTCGCCCGAGATCACGATCACCTGGTTCGACGCGACGAGCTTCAGGATCTCATCGCGATACGAAAACACAGGAAGGTTCATCGACGCAGGCGACGGCGTCTTTGGAGCCTGCGGGTTCTTCGCAGGGGCTCCTGGCTGCAGCGGTCGGAATTGCGAGCGCCCGACGCTTCGCTCGTGACTCTGTACGTAGGACGCCATGGAGCGCGAGTGGATCGCCGACCACTTCTCGACTGGCGACGGGAACTTGGACAAGTAATCAGTAATCGACTCCGGCAACCACTCGCATGTGTCTTGATTCACTGCCATCGGCGCCAGACGCAGCGACACCTCCTCCATCTTGGCGTTCTTTTTCACCTTCGCGACGTGGATGAAGCGCGTGTCACCTTTGCCCGAGCTTTTCGAGAACAAGCCGTACTTCTGTGCGAGCGAGTGGATGTAGCGCCGCTGCGTGTTGTCGTAGTCGGTTGGGAAGCTCATTTCGTTGCGCGATCCGTCTTCGACCAGCTCCTGCAGCTGCGCGTTCACCTGCATGCAGAACTCCTCGTCCAGGTTGATGCTGGCGTTCGGGTAGCCGGGTTTCTTGCTGAACCGGGAGTTCGTGTCGTCGCCGTCGCGCTTGCGGTAGCCGTCATTGCGTCCGTCGAACGCGCTGTCAGTGCGTCCACCTCCGCGACCTCTTCCTCCGCCATGACGTCCACCACCATATCCTTCGCCTCTTCCGCGACCGCCACGACCGCCATCAAAGTCGCCTCGACCACGGCCGCCGCGACCACCGCCACCGCCGCGACCCCCGCGGTCAGAGAACCCTCCGCGTCCACGCCTGCCTGCGTATCCGTCGCCCCCACGGCCCCTGCCGCCTCGCTGCGAGTGACGCGATCCGCTCGGCTGCTCCATGTTTTACGGTATTTGACCTTTTTAGCTTGATTGCCTTGGGTGGTGGCGCTTTGATTTCGACGTGTTCGCATGTCAATTTTTGTATATTTTCGACATTAAAAAGACAACAAGTTCGCACCATCTCGTCACCAGGACCTCCACTGATTTGCTTGTCCTTCGAGAGGTTGCGCTCATCTTCAGCTGCGTGACCCCAATCCTGTTCTGGTGCCTGGAACGCGTTGACCTGATCAGCTTCAGCTTCACCATTGCCAGAGACACCGTCATCGAATGGTGCACCATCCGCTTCGACAGCGTCGAGATCGTTGTTTATCCACGTGTTGACGCACCCGTAGGCGAATCGAGAGCTCTGCAGACGCGATTTCACGGCGCTTTTCCGTCGTGTCAGATGTGGCGCAGTAATGAACAAAGAACTCACACTCTCATCTTCCGAGTCAAATCCCACGACCTGAGAGAGCGCACCAGAGAGGAACTCGTCGGCTTTCGCGCCGTAGACCTACTCACGTAAATGGAGAATAGTGAGCAAGC
>JAADVN010000461.1:0-18228 GCA_023335535.1 Globisporangium spinosum | reverse complement strand
GTCCCACCCAGATCACTGATAGAATAGATCGAGAGCGAACGGATCAATACATTTAATATTTAGAACGCTGAGAACTCCATGATCTCAATCACATTCTGTTGGGTTTTTGATCTTAGCTTGTGATGACTCTGCGGGCTGCAAATACTGCAAGCAAGAATGAGAGCTCGTCCGCCCGTTGCACTTGTGGCGAGTATTGCTGCACACACACACACGAATGACAAGATGTCTTCATGAATAACTCTTGTGTTGAACTTCTGTTGTCTCGCGGCCGCAACAACCAGCAGAGGAGGAAGAAATGCGAGCGACGGCAACGTGCGCGCACGGCACAGAACGTTCAAGCCACGTTTCGTGTGGACTCACTCGCCAAAAACTAACTAACCTAATCCAGTAGTTGTATGTGGACCACATAGCTTTGGGAATCCTCCAGGATTCCTCCAGGATTTCGGCACTCCGTGGACAGCCTGCTGTGACACAACACACAACAACAACAGGAAAAAATGAACGCGGACGCAGACACGAGAGTGTGGCTCAAGACAGAGCTCACGAGCGCGCTGGGCTTCGCAGAGGTGGACGACATCGTGGCCTATGTGTTCAGCTCCTTCGGCTCCAAGCAGGAGGTGGTGCCGTACCTGACGGAGCTGCTGGGCATCTCGCCCTCGCGCGCCGAGACCATCAGCGCCAGGCTCTTCGCGCCACAGCAGAAGCACCAGAGCGCCAAGGCCCAGAACAAGGCCAAGGCGAATGCAAAGGCAGCAGGCGCCGCCGCTGGGCTCGTGCCGCCAGCTGCAGTACCCAACTCGCGCATCAAGCAGGCGAAAGTGAAGAAGACCGGCGCGCCGAAGATGCTGAACACGCACGTCATCAACTGCCTGCAGTGCGGCAAGATCGAGCACAACGGCGGCCGCAAGTGCACCTTCTGCGGCACGGAGCTGCGCTACGAAGAGCTGGACGAGCACGAGATCGACCGCGCGGCGCAGCGGCACATGGAGACGCTGGTGCTCTACGACGAGACCAGCGCGGAGCGCACGACGGTGATCGACACGGAGGAGCAGTTCTACGAAGAGGTGGAGCTGCGCCAGGGCGATCGGCGCCCCGTAACGTTGGATCTGGACCTCGAGACCCGCCAGTTCGTGGAGCGCAAGCAGGACGGCGCCGGCCGCATCAGCCGCAACCAGGAGCTCAGCAAGGACGCGCGCGACCTCTGCGAGGGCATCCAGCGCCGCATGGAGAAGGAGACCGGTCGGCGCAAGAGCAGCGGTGGCTGCACGCCAGAGGGCTTTTTGGTATCAGACGCTGCCGTGGTGGTGGAAGAGGAGTACGGGCTCGTGTTTGTTTAGTGTCGCTTCAAAGTGGCGGCGAATACATGCGTCAGTGCCGTTTTTATTGAGCATTTCGGAGGCGTCTGCACGCAGATTATGGCTGAGAAGAGGTAGGATATGCGTACCTTTTGATTGCAAGGGTTTAGAGGAATCAGTCACACGATACCTCTTTATAACTGGGAGACCAACATGATATGCATGGTTTATGCGCATAAACCGTCCCCTTTGATCTGTACAGAGCTAGCTTCGGATCATTTTCCGATCAGGATGGGTCGGTTCAGTTTTCGGCTGTGAGACCGGAACGCTCGAGTCATCGTCGTGTCTCTTGTCGTCCGTTTGCCTGCTGCCTGCCGCTCGCTCACTCGCTCACTCCCCATCAGCCACGAGCGCCCAGGCGTCCACTGGGTCCTCCTCTCTCCTTCCTGCGTGAGGCAGCAAGCGCATGGCCACTCGGCAATTCCCCCACTCGTCCGCGGATCGGCCCCCGCTCCCCACCCGCGCTCGTCCTGCCAGTCCTCCGCACGCCACGCCTCTCCGTCCTGGGCTGCTGAGTCCGCGCCATGTCGTCCCGTGAGTCCATGTCGCCGAGTGCGGAGGAGCCGAGTGCCACGCGCCGCCGCCAGCAGCAGCCGCAAGACGCGGACGCTGCCTGGGCGTTCTACGCGAGCGGCCTCGTGCACGACGACGACGTCATCGCCGAGGACGACGAAGACACAGAGGACGAGCTGGAGACCGCGGACTGGATCCGCTTCCAGCGCGCGCGTGCCCAATCGCGTCTGCTCGCGTCCAGCCAGCGCGAGCGCCAGCTGCACTCGTCTGCAGCAGCCTCGACCCCGAGCGCGAGTGTGAGTGCGAGTGCCAGCGGGACGCCATAGAGGGCGACACCGACCAACGACGGCCCTGCGATCGACTGCGCGAAAGAACCTGATAACAGGAGCAAGTGCCCACAGTACCACCATGTCGTTGTGTATATAGAGCGATCGTCGGACGCGCCTTCAGAGTGATGATAGCGAGTGGTTGCCTGAGGAGAAGCAGGCGCGTCTAGCGAATGTAAACGAGTGTAAAATGGAAATACAGTGCATGTGCATGGATGAAATCAGACTCAAGTGAGTGGCTTGCTGTGCCGTTTCTGACTTGTCCGCTCAATCGCGAGGTTGCTGGTGTTCAACACAGAAAACAGGCGGCGTCGAGTCGATCGACTCTCTGTATTCATGCAATAACGGAGAGCTCATTTTCATTCGCGTCTGACAGGTTTCGACTACGGACGTACTACTGCAGACTGTAAAAATGCAGCGAGGACACGAAAAATGCCGTCGACGAGTATTACTGACCAGCGAGTGAGTGAGTGAGTCAGTCAGTCAGTCAGTCGTCGATCGTCGGCTTCGCTCGCCAACGGCGTCACCTCTCGTCCTCCAGCTCAAATGTCGTCAGCTTTCGACTGGTCCACTGGCTTCGTGCTCAGATGGACTTGCCTGTGAGCGGATCGTAGGCTCTCGAGGCCACGGCGACCTGGATGCTCCCCTTCACGGCCGAATCCACCGAGTTGAGCACGATTCTCATCTCGTCCCGGGATGCCCTGACCTCGAACGCCCCGGGTCTGATCGCCGCCACCGCCGTGTTCACGCGGAAGACCGTGGAGCCACAGGGCGACCAGATGGCGGACGGGAGCTTGATGGAGTTGGTGTCGAAGATGTCCTTGTTGTCACCCGGCAGGTACGTGCGCTTGACCTTAATGCCCTGCTGGCCTGCGAAAAAGTGCTCGTTCGTGAGAACTGCGGCGGCGTCCGGCTCGTTGGGCACGTGCACATACCCGCGGAAGTCGACTTTGAAGAAGCCCACGCTCTGGCCCAGCTGCGTGTGGATAGGCAGCGCGATGCCGCACGCCGCGCGCACTCGCGTGTTGTCGGCACCCATCGAGACGTCGAACGATCGGAAGATGACCAAGACGCCCGTGCCTTCGGGCGACGTCCTTGTCGTGACGTTTTCCGGCAGGCACCTGCTGCCACCCACGCCCAGTTCGCCGATTGTGTACACTGATGGTGGCACAGTGGTTGACGGGGTCACAGCGGCTGGTGGAGCCACTATAGCAGCGTGACCGAGACTAATCGACAGCACGACAGAGAGCATCAGAAGCACTGCGATTTGTGCGATGGGCATGACGGATGCTGACGGTGCGGCGATAACTTGGGACGGTTGTGTTTGATGCTTGAGAAGCGACGACCGGGGACACGACACAGAGAAATAGCAGGAGCAGCAGGAAGCGGGTATGAGTACGCCTTCTTCGCGGGCGGAAAAGGACGTTGGAGTCGACGGAGAATCCGGTAATGCTTTCTTGACCAGTCGATGGGAGCGCCTCGCGCTTCTGCAGTCTCAGTGGTGTTGATGGTTGGTCTTCAGCTCATTTGACTCTGCGCATGCGTTTGGCTGGCGCTTCGAGAGCCAGGAAGCACTTCCATCACAACGGAAGCGCGCGAGAAGTTGTGGGGAAGCATAACTCCATTGCTTTGACGTCCGGAGCGCTAAGAATATGCTCATCGCAGCTTCGCATGCTGCGCAGGCGTCGTGTCCATTTCGCGGCGCGAGACTCGAGTCTTGCGCTTGCTTCCGAAGCCTCCCTTGTCGCGTCCGTCGGGGCTTTCGCTGCCGCGCCGCTCCCGCTCTGTCTTGCGCTCAGGTGCTCCTGTTTGAATCTGCTGCTGCTGCTGGCTGCCAACCAATCGCTGCAGGCGTCCTGTCTGCCTGCAACTACAGTAGTCGACCACTTCTGCGACGACGTTTCATGTGCTTGGGGTGGGGGATGAGTTAAGAGTGTATCTTCGTGTGGTCCACCCCCTTCTGAATAAGAGGATGGAAACCTGAAAAGTGTGGATGCACGAGTTGTTTAGTGTGGTACACCTAACGTTAGGCCACAACTCACAAATCAGCTGTCCCTGTTCTTTCTTTCTCTGTCAAGTCGGCGGGCTGGCGAACGGCCAGGCAGGCAGCAGCTGTCTGTAACCTGTTGCGGCCTTCCTTCGGGCCTTAGCTAATGGCCGCAGCCTCACTCGCTCACTCACTCACTCGGGCTTCTCGGCGGGAGGAAGAAGAAACCAGAACCAGCCACTCGAGCTGCCCGCCTCGCGCCACTCGCCCGCCATGGACGCCGCCGCCACGAAGAAGCCCCAGCCCAACGGCACCGGCTCGTACGGCGCCGTCTCGTCACTGCTCAGCGGCAGCAACAATAGCAGTGGCAATGGCGCCACGAACCACCTGCCGCCCGTGCTCGCCGTTCGTCACCCGACAGGGCCGCCATCCTCGCAGCAAGTGGGGACGCGGATCCCCGGGCAGTCCGAGTACCTCTTCAAGTACCTGATCATCACGCAGATCTGCATGTACCTGGAGGCAGGCGCCGTGCCGTCGCTGCTGCAGCAGTTCACGCTCACGTTCCACCTGAGTCCGCAGGAGCAGGGGCTGCTTGGTGCGGTGGTCTACATCTCCATCTCACTGGCGTCGCCTTGGTGCAGCACGCTCTTCCGCAAGTTCAACCCGCGCCAGCTGCTCGGCGTCTCGCTTGCGATCAACAACCTCGCCGTGCTCACGTTCGCGTGCACGCCCACGTCGCAGTGGTACTCAAAGACGCTGCTCATCTGTCTGCGTGCGTTCATCGGCTTCACGCAGGCGTTTCACTGCGTCTACTCACCGCTCTGGGTGCACGAGTATGCGCCGAGAGCGAAGCGCGGCAGCTGGATGAGCTATCTCCAGGCGGCGACGCCCATCGGGATCACCTTGGGCTACTTTGCCGGATCTGTGACGGTCTGGCTGGCGTCTGCGGACCCGTCGGCGGCGACTGGAGCGGAGGCGCTGGCGATGGGTGCTGCGAACGTGACGACGTCGGCGGGAAACTTCGTCACGTCCGTGCTGCCGGGTGTGCTCAACGCTGCCGTGTCCAGCTCCATGAACACCGTGGGCGACCACCTCTTTGACGACATGGCCGGGGCGGCGGACACGAACTACTGCCAGGGCATGTACTGCTGGCGCTGGCCGTTCATCTTCCAGTTCCTGGCAATCCTGCCGTTCTCGATCATGCTCTTCTTCGTGCCAGTAGAGCACATCCGCTTGCACGCTGCGAGGCGCAAGTCGATCATCATGGTGGACTCGATCATCAGCTCGAACGACGACGACGAAGACGACGAAGACGAGGAGGAGGAAGAGGCGATCGTGTACAAGGGTGAGCACAGTCGCCTGAACGACCGGGCATCCCGCCGAAGCAGCATCAGCATGCAGGACCAGTCGCCCGGGTGGGAGAACCTGCGCCAGCTCTTCCAGCAGAAGGTCTACGTGTTTATCGTGCTCGGCCTCTCGGCGCTCTTCTTCGTGGTCGCGGGTGTGCAGTTCTGGACGACGCTCTACCTGGCGACCAACACGAACGACTCGCTCTACACGATCCACCTGGCGTATCTGCTCGTGAGCGGCACGGGGCCGATCCTCGGCGTCTTCTTCGGGGGTTGGCTTATCGACCAGTTCGGCGGGTACGCGGGTCTGTACCAGCGTGCCGTGGCGCTGCGCGTGTGCATGGTGCTGGGCGGTCTGGGCTGCCTGGCGTCGCTCCCGGTGTCGTTCTTCCACTCAACACTCTATATCGCGAGCTTTCTCTGGCTCATGCTTTTCTGCGGCGGGAGCATCCTTCCGGCGTGCTCTGGTATTGTGATCTCGTCGGCGCCACGCCGCCTGCGTCCGCTGGCCTCGTCGGTCGCGTACGCCAGCTACAATCTGCTCGGGTATGCAGCTTCAAACTACATCCCAGGGCTCATCATGAACTTCATCATCGACCCGCACGCGGACGCCAAGTCGGAGGCCGCTGGCGCCTGTGACACGGCCTGCACGTACCGCATCGGCTTCCGCATCGTGCTGCTCTGGAGCGTCTGGGCGTTCTTCTGCCTCAGCTGCGCGTACACGTTCTCCAAGCAGCAGGTGGCAACGATGTTGCAGCGGCGTCTGGACCGCGAGACCGCGCATCACCAGGAGCTGGCGCTTGAGAGCGGAGGCTCGAAATGAAGAAGAGCTGCGTATGGATACAGCTCTTGCTCTCGTACTGCATATGTGTATATTTATGTGTAGCAGAAAAGTTAGAACGGCGCCGAAGTGGAAGGCGTCGCGTAGAGAAATGAGGACGAGTACAAAAATCACAAGGTTTGAATGGCACTCCCTATTGAAAGACGGAGGAAACTATCAATACAGAAATATAGCTGAAGTTGGTCGGTCATACTCGTCTCACCTGATCGGGTGGCTGATTCCTGTCGAGCGTCAAGATGTAAGTTACTGAAGCCTGCGACCACTTCCCTCTTCAGTTCTTCGCCATCATCTGCTTGATCCGCGGCGCCTTCCGCAGCAGCGTGTTGAGCATGCTCCCGACGAAGAACGCCACGACGGTGGACGTCATCGTGATGACGTTGTACGGCATGCTGAAGTCTGGCGTCGGCAGCGGCACCAACAGCGGCTCTGTGAAGAGCGTCCTGGTGAATGTGTGCGTGTCTCTCTGAAGCTCACGACAGACCTCCTCGGAATTGTCTAATGCGACCACTGGCTCGAACGTGGCGACCCCCGACGGCACATCGAAGCCTCGGTTCGCGTCCGGAGGGTGCTCTGAGAGGCGCAGGAACGCCTTCTCCAGCTGGATTGAGAACACGAGCGACGAGTTTGCGGGCAACACGATCTCCAAGTGCAGCTGGTTCGGGCGGCCGCGGATCTCGGCCGGAACAAACTGGAAATCCTGAATCAGCGAACGTTCTTCTGGCAATACCAGCGAGCCCCTCGACGCCTTCGCCTGGAAAGTGTTGAAGTACAGACGCAGGTACCAGGGGACGACGTCGTGGTACGTCACTCGCATGGCGCACTGAGGGTGGTTGTTCTGCAGGCGGACGGCGATGCCGCCGTGGACTTGGCCGTATCCTGTCACGAAGCGGTGCACACCCACGAGGTCTTGCTTCGGAGACTCGTGAGCTGGAATCTGCGAGTCAGTCCTCGTCAGCCACGCATCAGCGATACTGAGCTCCTTGTTCTTGAGACTTGTAGAATGCACAATTGGAGCTCCAAAGCTCGCATGAGCTGCGATGGGAGAAGTGCGCTGGGCTGTTTTATCTGGAGCATGCTGGAGTTCAAAGCCTTCGGTCGGCGTCTCTGTGTAAACGACGCTTTCCTTTGCAAGGGGACACGCGCTGAGATTCGACTGACCCGACGGCAGGCTGTTGAAGAACACAGACTTGAGACTCCAGCGCTTCCATTCCTCAGCGCTGAGCGTCTGCACCGTGACCAGTTGCTGGTGGAGCATCCACTCGCCTCCTGTCGACGACCTGGACGCGAAGAGGGAGAGCGACAGGTACTCCCCTGAGAGGTATTTGATCGGGTCGATTAGCTTTCCGAGACCGGCGTGCGTGCGGCATGGCAGCATCTTGAGCCACGGTGTGAGGTTCTCCGTACAGATCTCTTCGCGCGCGAGTCCTGCGTGGAGGAACCGGGCTGACGACTGCTGGTTCTTCTTGCTGCCAGAGTTGAAGTTCTCGAGTGGGAAGGCGCCAAGAGCGCTCGGATCGCCGTCACTCGAAAGCAGTTCTGTCACGACAGTCAAGTCCATCTGGTTGAGCGACGCGGAGAAGATCCCGCCCAGCTCGGACGTGATGCCCCTCCATCGCTGCTGCAGCGACAGGCTCTCAGCGATGCTCTCATCGCCTGAAACGCGGAGTCGCACCTGCAGACGCGATCCAAACGGCGCGTGAGCCAGCGCGTCAGAGCCAACCCCTTGTGCGAGGCCGTAGCGCGCGTCCGAGTGTTTACCGAGCGCGAACGTCAGGTGGAGCGACTCGGCGTCGTACTTGGAGAGGATCTGCTGGAGCACCTTGGGGAACACGCCGTCGTCTGTGGCGCTGGGTTCGCTGGTGGAGAAGCGGAAGTGCGCGAGCACCTTGCTGCCGCCAAGTAGCGGGCGCAGCGTCAGCGTCTCGTTGAACTCGGCGCGGCAGCCGAGCGCGCAGAGCAGCAGCAGCCACGCGCCGCAGCGGATCGCCGCCTTCATCATCGTCACCGTTACCTGAACAGCGATCTGGATCTGGAGGTAAAAGCAAACTGACGCCGTCCCGAACGAGGGACCTGAAGTGTCCCGAATTGAAGCATTTTTGAGCGCGAAAAGACGCAAAAAAGCAAGCTGGGATGTCACAGTTTGGTGAAGGATGCCGACTGCGATGATGTGGATGCTAGAGAAACCACCGTTAGCTATGGCGCTCGTGATGTAGCGGATGAGGGCCGAATGCTCATGCGCGAATATGCCGTCTCCTCAGTACCACCACCACCAACATCGCCAACCTTACAAGAGCAGCGATGACGACCGACCACGCGTCTCGTACGGCGCGCTGGACGCTCCGTCGCCGATGATGTTGGGCCCCAGATCTGAAGACCTCAACTCACCACTTGGCTGCGTGTGCCAATTCTCAAGAGGCTGCGTCAGCCAGATTGCGTTCCTCGTCGCGAACGCAGTCGCAGCATGCGGCGTCAGTCTCCTGCTGCTGCTCGTGCTGAGCTGCGCACTGGTTCTGCTGCCGTTCTGCGGCGCTGGACTGGTGCTCTTCCGTCTGCTCTTCCGCCTCGGGGTCATCGAGTTCCTCGCGAGGCTGGACGCGGTGCTTGCGAACTTTGTCTCGCCCCACGAGCGCCAGATCCAGCTCTACGGACCCACGCCAGTAGCTCAAGAGCAGCCGCTGCATCCACTGCTGCAGCGCGAAGAGAGAGCCTTCGACTGCGTCGCCTCTGGTCTGAACGTAGTCTCCCTCACGTCGATGAAGACTCTGCTTTACTTTGTCATCCTTAAGAGCGTGCTGGCGCTGCTGGGGCTGCTTGTGGTGGGACTGGTGTTCTGGACTCCCCTGGTGCTGCTCTACACCGTGTTCGCCAGTTCCCCCAACTGGTCTAGCTCTGCTGACCCTCCACCGCCAGTGCAAGACGCCACGCTATGGGACAGCATCTGCGGCGGACTGGTCACGGCGCTGGTGTTCGTTGTGGCCGTGGGCTCGTTGGACCTCGTGACGCAACTGAGCTGTGCGAGCACGCGCTCCTTCTGCTGCGAGCGCGCCCAGGGGAGCGCGTCTGAATCGTCCGCAGTCCCTGCGCGCGTGCGTCCGAAGATGGTGGTCGTGCGTCTGAAGCAGTCTCAGGGAAGGTCGCCCGAAGCGGCGGCTGATGCGCATCAAGTGTACCTGCGCGTCTAATGAAACCAGCGGAAGCTTTTGAAGTGGTCCGTTACGTCCCTTTCCCTTCCGCCTGTTACGCCACATATTGTACTGCACAAAACAGACAGCAGGTGGCGTTACGCAGCAAGGTTGAAGTATCCGTTTGACAACCCTAAGCGAAGAGAAGAGAAGGCGGGAAAGGTGACGCCACCAGCAGCTGTTTTCTGCTGTTGGTTGGTGCAGATCTGCAGGAAAGCCTATGAACGTGCCACCAGCATAGAGAACACAATGCCCACTCCTGCAATTGAGGATACGTAGTGACCATTGCAGCGTTTGGTTAGATTCTGTAGAGGCAATACATGAAAGCAAACATACATGGAAACTGGTGGCTGGTCGAGGCATGATGCTGATGCTGTTTATTTGGGTTTCGTTTATAAAACTGGTTGGGTTTGTTGTTTCCTAATCTACACGGCAAACGGGCGAACTCACGCGCTCACATCCACGCGCGCAGTGGGCGGGGAGGTGCGCGAAATAAAAAGCTCAAGAGAAGAAAATCGCTGCTCGCCGCCCCATCTCGTCCCCACTGCTCGCGGCTGCTGGCTCAAACTGCGCTCGCTCGACCAGCACGCCGAAATGGGCTCTACGTATAGCTCAGCAGCTGACAGAGCAGCTCCTCGTCCTCCTTCTTCACAAAACGGCCCTTCACGCGCAGACGCGAGTTGGCAAAATTCTTGCGCACATCGTAGTCCACTTTCTTGGACCAGACGCGGTGCTTGCGCTTTTCTAAGAAGCGCTCGATGCGCTTTCTCCGTGCCTCCGGAGAGTAGCTGCCGATGTACCGCGAGTCCGGAGGCGACGTGCCCTCGAGCTGGTTCTCCAGGCGGTCGTTTTCGTTGCGCTCCGAGATGTCCATGCGCAGGAAGCCCTCAAAGTTCTTGCGGCCCAGACCGCCGTACTCACTACCGTCCGACGAGCAGATGGACGCGAGACGCGCACGCTGCTTGTACTCACTGGACTCGCGGTAGGAGTCAAACCACTCGCTGTCTTCCTCGACGCCGGTCGGACTGCTGTCCAGACCCAGGTATGACGAGTCCTCCTTCACGCGGGACAGGCTCGACCTTTGCGGCAGCATGCTGTACTCCGAGCGGTACGAGCCGCTGCCACTGCTGCTGCCCTGCTGTCTCTCGCGACTCGAGTGCATCGGGATCATGATCGGTCTGGACGACGAGTTCTTGGACGAAAAGCTGCTACTGCTGTTGTTGTCGTCGTCGTCGTCGGCGTAATCTCTCGCGGCGGCGACCAGTCCGTCAAACGGCGAGCGGTACTGACCCCACGAGCGCTCCTTGTTGTTGTTGGTGTTGTTATCGAACATGTCCTCCGGGTCGGTGTCCATGTCTTCGTCACTGTCGTCGGTCGAGACCGCTTCCTTGCGCGGGATCATGGACGTGAGCGGGCGCTCCTGGATATTGTGGCGCAGCAGCGACATGTGCTGCATGAAGGACGAGTTGGACGGGAGCGAGCTGGCCAGTAGGCCCAACGACTGCTGCGGTGGCGAGGACGCAAAGCTGTTGCTGTTGCTACTGCTGTTGTGGCTGCTGCTGTACGAGTCGAAGGCGCGCTGCTTCTTGGACGCGTGCCACGGCATCTCCTTCGCGTAGAGCGGCGACGCGAACTTGCGCTCGTCGGGCGCCGAGAGGCTCATGAGCGTCTCTGCAGCTTCGGCGTCGATCATGGTTAGTCAGTTGGTTCGCTGCTGCTGGCGCGTTGACGTGCGATGTGTCTGGGTGTGCGGATCGGGGGGACTCGATGAGTGGCTGGCTGAGTGGCTGTGACGTGTTGGCCGAGCTTCCGCGCTTTTTCGGTGCTGGCTGCTACGCCGTGCGGACGCGTGGATCTGCGGATTGGTGGAAGGAAGGAGGGAAGGAAGGAGGCGGCTGAAGGATCGCGCACCTGTCTGTCTGTCTGTCCTGAGCGTCCGTTTCGATTCTGCTGCGTCTGGGCGGAAGGCAACTTGCGGCTGCGGCGGCTCGCGTGGGCTCTGCCTGTTGTTGCTGCTGCTGCGTGGGCGTTGTTTGCTCAAGAGCTCACTCTTGCTCTGTTGCTCGCTCGGCTGTTGTTCTTTCCACCCAAAAAACCTCAGGCCTGCTCACAACCCCACACAAACAGGCAGCAAAACGCCGAGCCCTAGCCCTGCGCTCCCTCGAATCAGCCTGCCCATGCAAACCACGGTACGGTACGCAGGCTTGAAGCTGCGTGCTGGCGAACAGGCGCCGCTGATTGGCTGAAAAGCGCCAGGGGGCGGCGGAAGAGGGGAGAAGGGAGCAAAAGCAGGCAAGCACGACTGCCGACCGACTCAATCAGGAGCTGAGCTGAGCTGGCTGCTGCTGCTGCTGGTCGCCAGCCCAGCATTCATTGGAAGTGGAATCGCTGGGCGGCGCTGCGAGAGAAAATCCACCCGCCAGTCTTCGCACAAATGCTCTCGCTTTCTCTCTCGTGCCTTCGCTCGGGCGTCATCCTGCCAACCAGCCAGCCAGCAGCGTCATTACTACATCAATGCTCGCTTGCGCTTTAGAAAGTGATTGCAAATGCGTTGGGGAAATGCAATGCGACGACGGCAATGCATGCGAGTGAGTCTGCGTGGCGTGGGCCGTCCGTCGGTGGTTTGCCTGTTTGGCTGGCTGGCGTGGCCCATAGAGAACGACGCGACTGGGGAGGGGGAGGAGGAGGAGGCTGGGTGGATTGACAGGACTGGCGACCGCAGGAGGAGATGTGAGCTTTGAGAGCGGGAGACAGACAGAGGAGGTCTCCTCACTGGCTGGCGAGACAGAAGAGGCCGGTCTAACACTTGCTTGTGTACAGTACACATCAGGCGCGCGCTCCCAGCCATCGGTTCGGAGCAAAAGAGCAAAAGATCGCCGGCCACAACGGCAACAAAATGCTCAATTGACACTCCAACACAACCACAATTCTTGCACATGCACTCGCAATTGGCACCAATAATGTTGTTGATGGCTTTTCACTCGTGCTGCTGCTGGTCTTCTTTCATGCTCTTTTCGCTCAACCACCAGAGAAGACGACCCGACCAGAAGAAGAAAACCGGAGGCCTCCACCGCACTCTTTTGCACCCAAAAAAGAAACGACAAAAATCGAACTCATTCCTGTCCAGCTTGTCACACGTCACACGAAGAACCACCTACGGCTGCCAATGCAAATACAATCAAAATTGAGGCTATATGTGAAATTAACATAATCATTTCTAGACACGTGCAACTACATTCTGATTGGCCTTTAATCCTCTCTTTATCCATTGTGATTAGCTGTAATCCCGTTAATGTACCAGGCTTTACACCAATCAAGCATCCGAAAAGAGCCGCTGGTGCCCTTTCACGTTGGTGGTGGAGGCGAACGAAAATGGCTCAGTGGTGAGTGCAGCCAACAGTTCCGCCAGCGACAGATCCACAGGCTGCGGCAGCGAGCCATGCGCGCGCGGTCATGGCTCGCGTCCGCGCGAACGAAGATGGCCAGCGACTGACAGGACCATTTCCTGATTGCCCCTCATCTCCGCATTGAGCCATCGTGCTGTGTGTGCACCGTGAGCAACGCGTCTGTACGCGCGCATTGATACAAACGTTCCACTCGGATTCGATCCATCCACAATGCCAGCAAGTTGCAAGCAAAGCGACAATAGCGCCAGCGATGCCAAACTGGCTGCTTTCAACCGAACCTGCGCCGCCATCGCACCAATTGCGGATCCATCAGAGACGCTGCAGCGCCTGCTGCTGCGAGAGCGGCGCAGCGGCGTCAAGCGCAACAGCGCGTACCTGCAGAGCGTGCAGCGGGACGGCATGATCGAGGCCTGGCGCCAGAAGATGAGCCATTGGATGTTCGAGGTGAGGTTTTGCAGCACGACTTGAATCCAATCCATTGCCTTGATTTTATACAAGCAAGTGAACTAATGGTTGGCTCTGCGCTGTTTAACAGACTGGCTCGGCGTTTGACATGGCGAAAGATACCGTCGGCTGCGCGATCAACTACATGGATCTGTACCTGTCGGCCCACTCGGTGACCAAGCACAAGCTGCAGCTGCTGTCTCTCGTGTCTCTCTCTGTGGCGTCCAAGATGCACGAATCCCAGCCCATTTCGATGGTCAGTCAGCTATCAACGTCTCCTCTCTTCTCCTCCCTTCTCCAGAGCTCATGCTGACGTGAAGCTTTCATGATCTGCTGCTGTGCTTTAGGACGAGATGAAAGTGCTGAGCGAGAACAAGTTTTCAAGGAAAGAGCTCTGGCAGATGGAAGCCCAGCTGACGAAGGCCATGAACTGGAATCTGAACCCGCTCACGCCGTTCACATTCGCCCGAGACCTCGTTGCCGCTCTCAGCATTCACGACGAGAGAACGCTTCTCGGCTCCGTGATGCCGTTTCTGCAAGACGTGACGGAAGGTATGTCCAAGCAACATATGTGTTTGATGAGACGTTGGCACCAGCGTTTCTAATTTGTATGTCTCTTTTTTACAGATTTCTCCTCCATCCGCTTCAGCGCGTCCGCAATTGCGATCGCCACAGTGTTTATCTTCACGAAAATCCAACAGAGTGACGTATACAGCGCTTTTGCAACGATACTGTCTTCGCTGGATGTCTCGGCTTCGGAACTGGTGGAGTGCTTCCACTTTCTGGCGGATCTGCCCTCTTTGAAGAGCCATATGGCAGGTCCAAGCACAGTTGTGGAGGTCAAAGAGATTGACGGCTTCAGTTTCGTGAGTAGTCCGTGTGCCGTAGACGCAGATCTCTGCGAAGAGCTCTGTACTCCCACCTGGGCGATTGACTTCTGCGCGCTCTTGGAGAACCAGCAGTCTCAAGAACAGGTGGATGCTGACGAGCACTGCTCTCGAAGCAAGAAGATGCGGGTATTGTGATGTCGCGCGAACCTAAACTAACCCGAAAACCAATAGCTGCACCAATAATATTTATCAGCGAAGACTGGAGCTGCTGCAGAGCATTACATGTGTATTTTCCGTGATGTCAACACCTGCGAGAGCCAAGCTTATCGTGCTCATCGGCGAAATAGCAAAAGGGGGAAAACAGATCTCTCCAGAACCAATTTTACATTTTCTAGATAACGATGATCGCGGACGCTTTAGTAGAAATTTGACACATGCGAGCACAGAGATCCTGAGGGCTTGATGGGCGATGCATGATATACAAACAAAGGGAAAATCCAGTTAAATAATATCTTCATTCACTTAAATAACAACAACGCAGCGAGCCATGGTGGTTGGTGTACAGAGCGTGCAGCGCTCCCGACGCCACTTGACTGTCTGCTCGTCGCGCTTCCAGTCCATTTCTGTGATGAGAATGGGCGACAGGAGCGCGACAGGCTGAGTCACTAGCTGGCTACTAGCACGAATTGTGGCGTACCCTTTTCGTTTGCTGACCGTCTTCAGAAGAAGGAGACGAAGACTTCCGCTTCTCGCTCGTGCTCGTCACCACCACGCTCTTGACTAGCTCTGGGTCCTGCACGTCATGGCAGACGGCGAAGGCCGCGTCCTCCACAGACGTGGGACTGATGGAGCGCGACGGGTCGATCTTGGGCTCTTCGACGCTGATGAAGCGCGGCTGCTGGTGCTTCGAGTGGTGCAGCTCGCGCAGCCACCTGTAGCAGTCCACAAATTCACTAGCGTCCAAGTCCAGCGCGTGAATCGCGTCCTTGATAATGGTGCTCGGACGCAGGCGAAGGGCGTTCCACACCACGTGCACAGCCGAGATGCCGATGCTCGAGTTCTTGAAGCGTAGAGATCCGTAGTCTAGTTGGTTTTCATAAAGAAAAAGCATGTGAGCTTGGTTTCAATGGTGATGGTTGGTAGGCGACATTGGGATGGAAAAGCAGACTGAAAATAAAAGCCCACCTTCCGTCACGTCCACAAGAAAGTGGAGGGCCTGGTCCTCCAGCTCGTGCTTGTCGGCCACGTCTAGCGTCTGGATGAAGTCCCGGGCGAAGGTAAACGACGTTGGCGGTGCCAGGCGCCACCCAAGCACTTGGACTAGCTGGGACTCCACTTTGCGGATGTCGTCGCGGGAGAACTTACGCTGGGAAAGCAGGTCCATCTCATCCTGAGAATACAGAAAGATCCGATGCTAGAAATGAGAATAAAGGGTTTTACACAGTCCATTCGATGAGAAAATACACATGGCACGCACCATGGAGATCGGCTGGGACTCGTGCATCTTGGACGCGACGTACATGCAGACCATCGAGAGCAGCTGCAGCATGATCTTGTCCACGGACGTGATCGACAGGTACTGGTCCATGAAATGGATCGCACAGCCCACCGTGTCCTTCGCCAGCTCGAACGCCTTGCCGGTCTACATGAGTGAGCACGTCGAACGCAATAATTAGGATTTCAGCTGGATGAGACGTGAACAAGGTACCATTGGACACTGCCAGGCGCAGGACGCACATACCTCAAACATCCAGCGACAAATTTTGCGGCGCCAGGCGGCCTCCATGCCGTGGCACTGGACGTCCGCGAGGTACTTGGCATTGCGCTGCACGCGCCCCTCGCGCGCTTCCTGCTGCAGCATCATGTCCAGCACCTCGACCGCGTCCATCGTGGTGGCGGGCGGCGCGCAGGACTCGTCGGCGAGCGGTGCCACGCTGTCTTCGTTACAGAGGAGGTCGTCGAGGAGCACCATGTTGGACTTGTGCGGGAAAGATGGAACAGTGAAGAAGAAGAGGAGGGGGACTTGGCGTCTTCCTGTAATGAATCATTCGAGCGGACGGACATCAGATAAGTATGCGCCGTCCATTCATAACTAATCTCCCCCCCACGCGCAGACATACGCGTGCATGCAGATACACAGGCGCACAGGCGCACGCCCATAAAGCACGCAGATAAACGCTCCACTCACAGCGACGGGAGACGAGAAGTGAGGGTGTCCATACCCTGCCGGCCAGCTGCGCTCACCCTCCGCGTCTCGAATGCATGGCTCTCTTTCTCGCGGGTACAGCCCATGGACCCGCCCGGGTGTGGCGACCGAAGCGTTAACCTAGCTCCTTGAGCTTCCATTGGATCCCAAGCCACATTTGTTATAATTAGCACCCAATCCGATCTGCGGTTGGCATTTTGGAGGCGTACAATTGGCTGAAAAGGGGTCGCTCCTCCCCCTCATCCAGCCAGAACCGCGTGAAAAGCGAGCGACCCGCACGCGCGTGTTTTGCATGTTGGGTGGGCGGGCGGGTCGTCGGGTTTCGAGGTTTCCGGAAGTGAGCGAATCGCCTCATCCCTCGTTCCACATCTGTGCGCGCAAGAGCAACCTTGTTCTGCCTGTCTGGCTGTCTGTGTGTCTTTGGGGTTGGGATTTGTGTATGGACACAGGTAACTCTCTCTTTGTAAAGTGTAGGACGCTGAAAGGGTACTAGTATTTGGATGCCAGCATGCCATGCCAACGTGCCATTTTAATGCATTACTTGCTGAGCGGTTGTGTTTGGATCGAGGTCTCCGCAAGAGCCGCAAAGCTCAGCTCACTTGACGAAGTTTTATTTTCGAATGCGTGGAGCCTACTGTAGTGAAGACCGTACCGGACACAACCAAACACTCTTTTTGGTCTGTCTGGGGTTTGCTCTTGGAACAAAAGAGGGTGATGAGCGCGATGCAAATTGCTTGACGAGACGACCCATCGTTTGGGTCGGGTTGGCCCACAGCGCGTTTGCTCCAGTCAACTGAGCCAAAGCCAAGAGCCCAAATGGCTACCAAACCCGTGGCCCCGATAGAAAAAAAAGTGATTTGATCCCCTCGCCCCAGATCTTACTGACCAGTCCCGCGTGACGCAATCCCCTCATGAATGCCTCATCAACCCGAGCCTTGGAGACTGACTGTGTAAATGTATCTGAAGCTCCATAGGACGCTCCGTGCGACCTGCGTTTGCGTTAATACTACCAACAAACAGACAGACATGCCAGCGCTTTCTTGGATCTGACATCCATCTGCTCCATCTCTCTCTCACTTGACAACTTGGGAAGGAACTGTGGCTTGACCCTGACAGTGACCTCCCCTTTCCACGATGCACTGGATTTCACTCCTTCTGCCTGCAGGAGAGCCCACATGGCATCCCAGTGTGGTTTCTGGCACCCTGTCACAGATGTGGGACGATCTACCTCCCAAGTTGAAGTGCTTCAACCAGACAGCGACTGAGTGCCACACACACAGCATTTTGAGTCCCTTCCACCAGCGATTGTAAAAAGAGTAATTTATTAAAATGCCCATTAATTTGACATGATTAGCTAAAATACCCACAAGTTTCAATTCTTTGTTAAAATACCCATAAGTTTGACAAGTTTTTGGCTAAAACACCCTATCACAAATTGTTATGCAATTGAAGAGAACAAATGATGCAAGTACGCGGTATGCAAGTAAGTATGCATCTCATCCTGAGTAATTTCTCCACAACTCATTTCGAGCACGTTCGTTTGTTATGACCAGCTTCACTGCACTTACCGCACTTACCGCAACGAAGTTGACGCGCTTCTTCCGTGATCTTCGTCCACCGTCTTGCCATGCTTGGAGGTCGCCCTGGTCTGCGCTTGAACGGCGGCATCGTGATGTCCATCAGGTGGACGGCTTGCAATTCTTCGCTGGAAACCATTGCTGTACCGAAGCTGTACTGTAATGGGCCTTAACCAGCCATTACATGAAGGTGGATCTGTTTGCCAGATCG
>JAADVN010000460.1:0-18233 GCA_023335535.1 Globisporangium spinosum | reverse complement strand
GTGGAAGCGGATTCTGGACGAGCAGGTGCGCGAAAATGCGCGGCTCAAGCAGCAGGAAGAGGAAGAGCGACGGCGCGACGAGGCAGGCTCAGTGCGCGAAGAGATGATGTTTTTGAGGGACCAGCAGCTGGCTGCGCAGAGAAGAATGGGCTTCCCAGTGGGTAGTGCGTCCCAGCAAAGCCCGACGTACACTCCAGCCGTTCCAGCAGCATCTCCACAACAGGCTCAATACGAGCGATTGGACACACCACCAGACCATCATCATCATCATCAGGTGTCGGATTACCAGCAGCAGAATCATTACGAGCGTGCAAGGGAGAACGACAACTTGTACGGACTTAGGGAACCACAGCGAGCCAACCAATTCAATTATCGCCACCACTATGACGCAGACACCAACACGATGCCGCCGCCAGCTCCATCACGGTTCAACTTTCCGTCAAGCTCTCCACAGCCGAATCGCGAACCAGCTAGTTTGCAGACACAACAGCAGCAGCAACAACACCAACAACAATCCTACGACTCGTTTGCAGATTCCAGAAGCCTCATCATTAACGAGTACCGATCGCTGTTGGCGGACATTCGACGTGAGCGCGAGGAGCTCCGCCAAGAGAAAGAAGAGCTTCGACAAGAGAAGGAGCAGCTGCGGCTTGAGCGCACGCTTTTGCAGCTGGAGAACGAGAAAATGGCAAATTTCGTTGAAACGCAGAGACGTTTGAACGAGCAGCAGCTGGAGATGCAGCAGCAGCAGGAGGTCTCCTTTCGTCAGCAGCCGCAGCCGCAGCAACAGCAGCAGTACCAACAGCAGAGTGTGAGTGCGTCCCCGAGTCCTATGGGCGAGTACTACCACGCGCCGCCATCGCCTGTCCATCGTTCTCAGAGACCCCCCGCTTTCGACCTTTCGCAGATCAACCAGATGGAGCGATCGATCGCTGCGCTCGGTATGGGTAGTCGCAGCGTGAAAGAGACTCGCGCGCCAGAGCGCAGACCAAGTCCGGTCTCGATGGATGACTTCGCTGTCCCTCAGAATCGACTGGCGCCGAATGTCGTCGACTCGCCTCGATTCAAGCGGCTATCCCAGTTCCGGTTCAAGCCAACTGCAGCGGATGATGGAGAGTCGAATGCGCTGGACCGATCTCTCATCGGTGAGTCGGTGTTTGTTGCTCTCAGCCTCGAGGAAGTCTCGAGTGCCGCATCGAGAGGCCCTCCGCGTATAACAGAGACAGCGTCTCCTCGGCGAGGCGAGAAACCTGAGAACAGCATTCGCAATGAACTGCGCAGCAGCCGCGTGATCAAGAGCCGCGGCTTTTACAACATTGAGAGCGAAGCTGGCGCGTTCCCTGCGCGCGCTGCTGAAAAAGAAGCGGAGAGACACAGGTCCGAGAGGCAACATCCCGAGAGAGAGAGGAGAAAGAAGAGTTCTGCGCATAAGTCGCCAAGCCGGATGCCTCGCAGCACGGAAAAAGCTCGACTTCAACAAGAGAAGCCTGCTGCGAAGGCGTTCAAGGAATACGAGACGAGCAACAAGTTCGTGCCATTCACGCCGTCATCATCCGCGGTTGATGTCCAACAACAACAAAAACAACAGCAGAGCAAGCACAGACAGCAACAACGTCAGCGGCAGTTCGCCTCGTCGGCGGGTCACAACGGCAGTGCAGCTGCTGCTGCAAACTACAATGACTCGAAGGATAGTGAAGGACCTGAGCTCTCGAGGAGCTTGTTCCAAGTGAAAGTGCTGGTGTAGGCTGGCGATGTGATGCGTGCGTAAAATGGATGGACGAATGGTACAGTGATTGAGTGTACTATGTCAATGGATCGGGCTTGCAGCTTTTCGTTCTCACACGTCACACATATTTTGATGATCACATTATGAGGTGGTACACACACCACCACCTCACGGTTGTACGCATTGTGATTGGTTGAATATCGTCCAGCCAACCAAAATAGTGCTTGCTGCTTCAGCACTTTCCAAAGGCGTCAGACGCAGATAAAAGGCAAGAGAATGGCGTCGTTCCAGTTCCCCATCGCGACGGGCAAGAAGAAGCCCGTGAAGGTGTTTGAGTGCCCCACGGAGACGTGGAAGGAGCGCGCGCTGAGAGGCACCAGGGTGTGTACGCTGCTACGGCACCTAGAGCTGCGTTGACACGACCGCTTTGCTCGTACCTCTCGATTGTTTTGCTTTGAGTCGCACAGTGTTCTCATGTTCTTTGCTTGATGCTACTGGTGTTGCGACTGATAGAAAAGCGACAAAGATGCTGAGCCAGAGCTTTCGCTGAAGCAGCAGATCCGACAGGAGTTCGACGAGACGTTCGAGTCAGTGAAGGATTTCGGTGCGTCACCGTCTGCGCATTGCTGTTTACTTGGGCTGGGCTGTCGATAAATGAAAGACAGGGATACGCTTGTGGTGGATAGATGCTAACAGAGAGTCCATGGTGTTGCGGTTTCTTGTCCGACTGTTCCAGCGAATGCGAGCCTAAAGGGTAAAGAGAAGAAGGCGTTCGAAGCCAAGAAGATCGAGGCGCTCGGAGGCAAAGCAGCGAAGACCCGCACGATGCCGTACAATATCCTTATGGGCCTCAAGAAGAAGGGAGCTATTCGTGAAAAGAAGCAGCAGGAGATGGTACGTGGAGCCAGCGTGCTGCTTTTTATCTTGCCTGTGAAGCTGTGTCGATGGTATGTCCTTCAAGCCACTGACTCAATGAATTCTTTTTGTGGTTACATCAATGATCAGAACAAGGATGCAGACGTCGTGTCGGGCAAGCGGAAGGCGAGCAGCAAGTCGAACAGTAGCAACAAGAAGAAGAAGATCGACTACGGGCTGCAGGTCACGAAGGGGAAATTCAAGAACGGCATCTTGACTGTCGGCCGCTCCATGTAAAGAAGACCAAAGACCGTTGTACCATCCTAATGTAGTAGCAACCGCATCATGCAGCACTGCTCGTAATGCGACCGCGGAGCGGACGCTCAAAAGAATTCGGCGCGAGAGACAGAAACCCGAGATTTTGCTATTGAGCCCATTCATAAATGCATGATGAATAGATAGAACTTATGAACCACACATTCGGGCTAGTCGCATCCGCAACCACAGCGCTTGCTAAGGAACTTGCTGACAGCTTTTCTCGCGAACGGGATGTATGACAGCGAGTACCAGCACGCCGCGAGGAACTGGAGAACCACGAGAATGAAAGTCAGCACGATCCGCTGGCGCTTCTCAAGCCTGTCGTAGAACGCGACGAACAGCGTCAGCGCGATCAAGAGCAGGTACAACACGGTGATCGCCCAGCGGTAGCGGCGAAACATGTGCTGCAGCTGCCGCATCGGTCCGACGAGGAACATCGTGGCGCAGAGTAGGCAGAGTGAGCCCAGCGAGTACAGAATCGCAAACGGCACGAGATTTCCTGGGCGTATCCTGTTTCGTTTACAAGGAAAAAAAGCACAGATGTGAGCAAGCCGGAGACGAATGAGTGAAGATGAAGCAAAGCAGTGAGAGGTGTCGATGCTTACCAGACGACAGACAAAATGAGGAGGATCGCGCCGCCAGTCCCGCTAATGAAAAAGCATCGGAGCCTCGTTCCACGGGACAGCAATGGGCATGACTCTTTGAAGCTGACTCCCAAGTCGTCACGCCATGACGGTCCGGGCGCTTGGGACTCTTCGTCAGCTCCGTGACGCGCGTAGTGCATCTTGGTTGTTGCTGTTGTAGTTGGAGTGCTGGTCCCTTCGAGGCGGAGATGTTTGTGAACTGGATCAGCCAGCCAACTGACAGAGATTTGATGACAAGCATGCTTAAAAACAAAAATGGGAATGGAAAGATGCGACGCAGCGCAACTGAAGAAGAGTTAAGATCAAGTTTAGAACGCAACGGGCAGAAGTCGCATCGCGTGCGACACCACATGTAGCCATGTTGACGATTGGTCCAGCAAGCCGATCAGATCCGATGGAGCACCTGCTGCATAACCATCAAGCCATCGGTATCGAAGCTGCTCTCGATCGAGCGCATCTTGTCTTTGGCTTGACCCATGCGTTTGGTATGCTGACTCTTCGCTTTCTTGACGGTGCTGTCAAGTATCTGACGCCATTCAGTCTTCACTGATTCGCGGATGTGCTCTTCAATAGAACCGGCTTCGCTCTGAACTCGTTGTCCGAGAGTGCTGCAACGGGCAATAACTTCGTCCATCGTCTGCTGAAAACCCGCGATCTGCTCGTGACGATCGGTGACGCTTGCTTTCATTCTGTCGCACTCATTGTCAGATGGGAGAAAATGTTGGCCGTGTAGCAACGCTGATTTCTTCAAAAGGTCCTTCTCGACCTGACGCTGCAGCGTTTCGCAAGTGCTTGATAGAAGGTGGGCTCGAAAAGATTCCTGCACCCCGAGAATGTCATCGACAAGCCGTTGCAATGTCTGATACTGGACTCGCTGAGATGCACCAAACGATCGTTGGGATGGTGCACTGTCCGCTTCATTTGCACTTTCAACCACATTTGGTGAGGCTGTCAACAAAGAGACTGTTAGTGATATACATACTTCAATCTGCATGGTCAGCTCGCTGCGAAGCCGTCGTACCGTAATCATCGCGGTACGCAATCCCCTCGGCTGTCTTTGCTTGTCGAGAATGGTGTGGTTTCAGAGTGTAGCCCGGGGAACGACATTCCACCGACGAGGTGTCGCTTGAGGTTTGGCTTGGTTGTTGAGACAGCAAAAAGGCCAAGTGCTTTTCTTCTGAGCGCAGGGTTTCGTTCTCGCTCTTTGTTTCGCCAGGATCCAGAAAGTTTACATCCTTGCGGACTTCTGCCGTTCGTGGTCGAGCTTCTTCAATTCTCTCGCCAGCGGTGATCAAACTCCTCGAAGTTGATGCCTTTCGCTCTTGTTGCCCGCCGGCTTGAGTTCCAACTTTGGGTCGTTTGATCTTGTCATGCTGTGGACTATTTGGAATCACTGCAACTTTTCTCATCGAATCCGTCCCAGCATGCACGTGTTCAGCACCGCGTTTTTTGCCATTGGTGCCAGGATTTGCAGACGATGCTCTTGATCCAGATGCAAAAGGAGTCGATGGCGTCTTTTGTTTCGCGAAGTTCGTTGGTGACGAGCGGTGAATCTTTTGGGCGTCTCCGGCAAACGACAGCGCTCTTTTCTTTGCCTTGTCAGTGGTGCCTCTTTCCCTCGTTTTCATTGTCGCTTTCTTTGGCTTGTCAACGACGCTTTCTAGCTTCGATTGCACTGGCGCTTTCTTCGAGCTCTCCGAGATATCTGGAATACTTCGCTTTTGTGTCAGCGCTTTTTGTTTGAGCTTGCTCGAATCAGGAGAACCGATCTGGTCGAATGCATACTCGAGCGCTTTGGTGGAAACCTTTTGCTTAGGCTCTGGCTTTTGGCGACGACTTCCAGGATTTTCCGATTTCTTCGCGACGTGATTTGTCTAAATGAAGTCACCCGGAGTTGGTCAGAAATCTGGCAATCGAGCCCCAAACAAAGCACACATCGAACAAACACACCTTGACTGCTGATTTCGCGTTCACTTCCAGGATCTTCCTGCTTTCTGTGTCTTGTACTTGAGGTTGAGATTCGATCGACTTTCTGGTCGAAGCGTCTGGCGTTGGGTGTTTGCTGACTGCTGCAGCTTTTGCAATCTCGAGGTCTTCAGATCGTCCACGGCTCGTTTTTCGCTGAATACTGGCTAGAAGCCTCGCGGTTGTCTAACAAAAAGGTTGGGTGATCAAACACCAGCACTCTGCGCCGCGCCACTCAGAATCCAGCGGAAACACATACCTCTTGATCAGAATGGGCGGTCAATTGGAACCCAGCTAGGTCTGCCCACGCCGCATCGTTGATGCCTTCGAGTAGGTCGACGAGGCGCGTTTCTGGGTTGATCTGAAGTGATACTGCGCATTTCGTTGCGTCTAGCTCCACTTTGTGAATACTGGAGAATGGCAGCTTCAGTATGCTTTCACGTTTCTCAGTCTCCTTTTTCCACGTGACTTCAGCTTCCAAGACGTTTTTTCCAGCATCGATCCAGGTAGTCTCGCCAATGTTTATCTAAAAAGTGGACCAAAGAGTGAGACTTCCAGCTACTAGGCTATAGTTTTCCTCCCTGCCTGTCTGTCTTACCGTCCGATTTTTGGGCATCACGCATTCCAGACTCGAAACCTTGAACGACTCGATAACTCCAATGGCGAGATTGAAGTCGTTTAGAAGCAGACGAGTACTTTCGCGAAAATTCTGTTTGAGGGAGGGAAAAGTCAGATTGTCACTTCGCACCAGTCAAATCGAGTTCAGTTACTAACCTTGGGTGTGATTTCGACGAAAGCTGCTGAGATGGAATTTGGGAATGAGGCTACGATCGTTGATGCCAGTTCTTTTGTTGCTGGGTCTTCACTTTTGCGTAGTTGCCGTTGGATTCGGTACACAATTTCAAGAAGCAGAGCCTCGGAGTGGAAGCTTTTCGCTTGAGCAATATTGTGAACGAGTTTTCGTAGGAGTTCCCTCTGCTTGGCGTTGTTTGCCACGGAAGAACAGACGCCTTGAATGTTAGTGGAGCACATTGACATCAGCACGCTTGCGGCTTCTGTGTGGAGGTTTCCACGAAAGCCGTCACAATGAGCTAAAATGTTCAGAAGCTCGGCAGCAAACGCTTCGTATCGATGCTCTGCGAAGAACTCCCATTCAAACTGCAAAAAAACTGGGTTAGAAACCACCAGTTCTGTGTTAAAAACGACTGCAAACGATGCCACGCACCAGGTCTGCTGTGTTCAGTAAGATTTGCTCCAGCTTACTGCAGGCCGCAGCACGCATCTCTGGGTCTTCTTCTAAACTAATGTCAGCGACAAGTAGCAGTGGCAAAGTGTAGAATCAGTAATCAATTGGATCTATACCTGTTGCTTTCTTCCGAAGGTCACTTATGGAGCCCAGAATGATTTTATCGAGGCCGCGGCTGCACAGAATCTCCATGATCCACTCTGAGTCCAGCATAGTGATGCGGATTGTTCTGCGCAAGAAAGAATTCGCACGTGCGATTAGAGAAAGGTATGCTCCTTGCGTCGAATCGATTTTTTCAATGGCTACCTGAGTAAAGTCACAACCTGTTTGACCACTTTCGGTTAAATAACTGCATCATAAACACTGAATAAACATAGCACGATTGCCCGACTTACGTGTCCGAAAGCCGTCTTCTTCGCTCCACTTTTCAGGAGCTTCACGAATTCGTTTACTGCTGCCACGTCGTCTTGGTTCTTTTGTGACAAGGTCGCCAGCAGAGACGCATCACGAGTCAAAGCGATCTGGCTCAAGAACGCCCATTTGCGCTTCATCGGCATCTGTTATGACGACACGCATGTGGAAACACACTTACAGTTAGTCCCACTTACGCACAAAATACATTTAAGCCAGCAAGCGCGCCCACTCGTATGGACACCTGGGTAGCACAATCCACAAACTTTGCCATACCTTGAGCACATCGGCGAGCTGCTCAGCCACGGTCGTAGGTCGCGAGGCGTCCATACTCTCTCTTTCTCCTTATCCCTTGATTCTTAAGGCTTCTTCGATGCTGCGTGTCGAGAGTGGCTGGCGAATTGCGGAATGTGCCAAGCCCGCACCGACCTGACGGCGTTGCTGCAAAAGGAAATCAAGTTTCCAAGGCTCGAGACCATCATTCCCACTTCAACTTGCTCGAAATTGCATCCTGATTGGCTGTGCCAAATTTTTGCGTTTTTAGCCAATCCTGGACCTCCAGTGGGAAAACGTATCTTTTGGAAGGACGCCTTCATCGCAAAGATCAAAAGGATCGGACACACAAAGCTAAGCGTGCTCGAAAGCCGTCATCTTCTCCGCGAATCCCAAGTCGCACGCTGTGACCGTTGTCGTTCGGGCTGTGATAGCAGCAGATTCCCGCAGATCACGTCACCGAGCGATCCAACCACCTGTTCGCAAGCAGGGCAGCGATGACGAGTCCACCCAAGCGCGACTTCAGTGCGTGGGGTGCAATTGGTTGCGGTTATACGTATTGACTCAGTGGGCTCATATTTTTCCATGCAATGCGTTGCAGCGTTCGCATACTTTGATGCTGTGCGGACGGAAGGATACGTCGTGCCACGCGCTGGTAGGTGGCTTTGCCAACTAGACACCGTTGTGGAATTCTTGGTTCTGAACAAGATGGCACCTCATAGTCTGGAACTCTTCTCAGCAGGGCATGATTCGGGAGATTTGGAGCTCAAGACGAAAGGCGGAATGTTTTCAAGCGGAAACGAGGATGAGTAGGTATAGTCGCTTGATGTGTGTCAAACTCGTTATGGCGCTGTGTTGAGTGTGCTCCTGGGGTAACTGTTTGAGCAGAAACATCGTGGACAAGATTCACAGGCTCAAGGTGAACGGGAGTGGTGAGAAATCGACGAAAAGCAGCTTGCTGACACGAGAAATGCTGCGTGGGGACCGCTCCGATCTCTTCGCGGGCTCAGATTTTGGTGGCAAAGAGGTAAATCACCTCTGTGCGAGTAAATCGCTCTCTATGCTAAGCTAATTGACACTTTGGCACTGAGAGTAGATCATGAAGGGTACCAGTGACGCTCGAGCGAGCTCGAGTGAAAGTATCCTGTTGAATCGTCTCCTGTAAGAAAAGTTTGGCATCTAACTTTGGATTCAGTATCCGCTGCCACTGACCATCTTTTTTCGCGCACGACCTTGCTTTTCTCAACGTGATATAGCGATGACTACATGCTCGGTACAAAGGGAGATCGGATCATGGAGCAGATGGAGGAGCTGATCTCCGACGAGTTTGATGATACAACAGCGAAGTGCTCAGATCCAGCCGAGAAGCAACCCAGCTTCGTATCGACCGATCTGTTTGGGGATGAGGTGAATCTTTCATTGCTTTCTTCGCGAACGTGAGCTCTTGGGAACCTTCTTAATCGCTCGATGTGTTTTAGGAGTCTGATCCGAGCGTGAACGCACTGAAATCGATGGCGGATTTTGAGAAGTACATTTCAGAGAACTGAAGCGCTTGCTACATCTAAAGGAGGTCATGTCAAAACTAAACACTTCTCGCTTAAATATTTCTGCATACTCTCATCAACAACTGGTCGGCGCTTCTAAACCCATTCGTGCTGGGCAACTTGAGCAGAAGAACGGGAGCGATTCCGGTGAACGACTTTTTGCTTCCGAATCCATTGACGGATGCCAAAAGTTCCCTCTGCACCAATTGACTCCCGGACTTCACTTTCGATGTCGAGGTCTTCGACTGTCAATGATGACCGGTCACTTAATGGGGCAGCTCCAGCCTCGCGGGGCTCCAACGCAAGGGAGCGAGCGTAGCGACTCTCCTCAGAGTCGTAAGGAAGGGATACATGGAGCAATTTCTACACAGCAAAAGAAAACTGTCAGCCACAAAACACCTTGAAATGTAAAAACGCAGTGCACAATTCATAACTCACATCGGTATCTTCATCAAATGTGAGCGCATACGGAACGGATCGACGCCGAAGAATCTCCATCACCAATTCACCCAATTTCCGGAGTCGGTTTGCGTTCACCATACCCGGTTTTTCGAATGCAGGGAGCTCGTTGATTCCCACGAAGCTCTGGAGATAGAGTCCGATGTACGGCATGCTTGGACTGGACGATTTTCGCATGATCTTGTTCATCTCCCGACATCCTTTATCTGAAAGAAATTGCATTTCATTGAGCAGCTTCGTCGATGAAACGCTTAGCTGCAATCAATAAAAAAAGCATTGCCGTTAGCAAGAGAACTAGCTGGTAAACTAAGCATAGGTACTTGGAACACAAAGCACCAACCTGGTCGATTGTGCGTCGGAGACGCTGGACTGCAGTCGACTGCAATGCGTACAAAATTGCGGCGAGAGTGTCGTAGTTCTGCAACGACAAGCTATATTCCGCGGCCTATATCAACATTCACCAGATACAGTAAGTTGCTTCGTTAGATGTGTAGACGAAAAGTCGATCTACAGTGGCAACTCGGGCTTACCGAAAGGAAGAACGCGATCACTTCTGCTCGTTCTCGAGAAGACTCTTGGAGAAGAACAGCATTGATCACATACGCGGACAGCTACAAAAGAGATAGTTGGGTCAGTGAGCTCCTCAATTGTAATTTCAGTGAATGTGATACACGTTGTCACTTACATGTTGGAACCATCGTCTCGCGCAAAGGAACTGGGAACTGTAGCTTTGCTTTGAAGTCTTGATGAAATCTTCGACTGTTTGTGTACCAAAAAAGTTGTGAGTTTGCAATCCAGGTAACAAAAGAGCCTCGGAGTGAAATATGCTTACCTGGAATGCTGGAGAAAAGCGCGTGTGTCAAAAGCGTACATTGCTCCGCCCATTTGGATGGCTCAGTGTGGCTGCTCGGCAAAAATAGAGAAATTTGAGTCGTTAATCCCCGCAAAACAAAGCAAAACACACACACAATTTCTTACCGGTGCAGTTTTGCTGGAAAATATTCCTTGAAGCCGTGAGTGTACGGATTGTACATATCTTCCATCGCCAACGACGCCTCGTTGTACTGCGTCAAGCAACGCTCACTGCCCTGGAGGGCGAAGTACTCGTGAAACAGACCCTTGCACTCTTGGACTATCATTGTGAGTCTCTCCTTGTCCACGCCAGTGAATTGCTGCATCAAGGAATAAAACCGCTCGTGGACGTACTCCAAATCAGCGACGCTGTGCTCCTTGAAAAGAAGGAGCATCACGAATAGCCGAATGAGACCACGACCTGCATAACACGAAAAACCAACACAAAAATCTTGTCATCAACTGCAAACATCAAAACGCAGAGCGCTCCATCCACGCAAAACGCACCTTTTTCCTTGCTCCAGGTTTGCGCTCTCAGGCGCTCCACAACTTCGTTCAGGCTTGAGAAACTCTCCAGAAACATGACAAACGACACAATGTCCGCGAAGTCTACCGTGACGTCATGAACAAGACTGTTCACGAGGTCATCAACGCGATACGATCGAGACGTCAGAGAACTGCCGCCACTCCTTCCATCTGACACGTTCCACGAATCTTGGGGCTTCTGCAATATCAAGAATGACATGTCCCTGTCAGCTGCATTGCTGTGGAGACCGTAGTCCTTGGCAGAGCATCCGTAGATATCAATGTCTTCGTCACGCGCCATGCTCAGTGAGCCCATCTTTCGAACAAGCCGCATCATTCTTTCGTCAGCCAGACGACTCGCCAAATGGAAAACCTGACGGCCAAACATATCACGCTTGTCGAGACGACACCCGGAGCAGGTCAAAATCTCGAGGCACAGTAGAGCGCGATCTCTTGGAACCTGACCTGACGATGCGGCTAGTAAGATAGTGGCGGCTGTTTGTCCGTAGCGATTCTGGATGTTCGGATCAGCACCAGCGTCGATAAGCCGCAGAATGATCTCCGAATCACCATTTCCCGCTGCCAAGTGAAGACTTGTGTCACCTTCAAACGTCTGGATATTCGGGTCTGATCCTTTCGAGAGGCACAAATCCACCAGCTTCAGATTTCGCGACGAAACGCAGAAATCCAACGGAGTGAACCCGTTCGACCACGCCATCTTGTGGATATCTGCTCCAAGCGCCAAGAACGTCGCAGCACCTTCCATGGAGCCTCGAGAGCACATCCACATCAGTGGAGTGAGCCCCTTCTTGTCTGGCGCGTCGATTTCCGCCCCCGCGTTCACCAGTGCTTCGATGATGATCGCCATATCCATGTTCTGCGCGACGACATGCAAAGGATTTTGTCCTTTACGGTTCAAGACGTTGGGATCTGCTCGTAGTCCTAGCAAGTACTTGACCATTGCACCTTGCCCGTGGGACGCAGCAGCAAAGAGCGGAGTGCTTTTCCCAGAAGGCGGCTTGAAGCCAAACACCTGCTTTCCGCGAGCTTTTCCCCACGAGCATAGCACGTTTATATCCACTTGGCATCCGAACAGCCACGCTGCCGAGTCTTTATCACCGCGCGCCGCAGCAAGACACATCAGGTACTGGAACATTTCGGCATCGAGCGACAGCACTTGGTAGTAGTAGAACTCGGTCATGAACGTCAGGCGCTTTGGGAGCGCCGCAGAACGCAATCGCTGACAGATTTCTCGAAACGGCATCAGCATCACTGGCTCGTCATTGATTGCGATCAGCGAGAGTCCCGGAATAATCGCCTCACTCAACGCAGCTTGGGAGAGTTTGCGAATGCTATGCACAACCGCGCCGCGACCGTTTCCATCTGTCGTGAACTGGATGCCGATTTCTTTCGTGGAGATAGATACTGTGATTCGCGACGCCGCGAGAGACATCTCGTCTGATTGCGGTCCGTATTCGTTGCTCTCGTAGCACTCGATCCACTTGATCGCATCGAGGAACGACTCAATGATGCTTGCGGTATTTTGGCATGCTGGGTGGTGCTTGTAGACGACCCTCAGTAGTGCGCGGAGGATGCAGACATCGTCGACCGACGAGAGCACCAGCACATAGCGGAAAATAGTGGAAAGCGTCTCGTCAGAGACGTCGAAGAGTGCGCCATGATATCGAGCGATGGTGTCGAGAATCTCCATCCCTGCAGCAATGACGACTTCGATCTTGTGGCTCGGCAACGAGACGCAATCCAACGAGTTCACGATGTCTGCTACGTGTCTCCAATCGGAGACTGCTGATAAATCACCAGGGATGCTAAACTCCGCTTGGGGCTTCGCGTACAGAAGTTTCATGTTTCGCATCGCCTTGTTCCGTGTTGCGCGCAACTGTGGCGTCTCCAGACTGTCGTACACGGCTCCGTAGAGACCAATAAATACGCGGTCTTCAACTTGTCGGCGAATCAGCTTGAGCAGCTCGTTGCCCGGCAGCATCTCGATCTCGTTATCTGTGTACAGTGCCAAGTGATGTTTGTCGATGATTGTGTCATCGAGCAGCTCGATGAAAATCTGGATATCTTCTGCGCGGTGGATAGCAGGGGTATTCTTGAAGTCTTCAACGCTCTGTGCGATCTGCTTGTCGGTCACGAAGATCTTATTCAGCTGGCGCGTGACTGCACTCGCTCCCGCTTTCTCTTCCGGGGCGGTCAAATCGATTTCAAAGCACGCCGGCGGTGTTTTCCGAGCGGATCGAAGCGCAGAGACCCATAGCTCTGCTTCAAGCTGGCTGCAACAGTAGCAAATAAGCTTGTAGAAGCCTTTCTCGACTTGGAACACGTACGGCTTGCCGATTTTCCGGACGTCGACATGCTTGACCGCGACGATGCCGTCGTTGAGCATTAGGCACCCTTGCATCTTCTTCTTGCCCTTGTTCTTGTAATATGCGAACGTTCCGTCCGCGTAGAGCACGAAGAAGCGCGTCTTCCACGTTTTCCTGAACAAACAACCCATTCACATAACGACATTAGCCCACGTCCACGCTTAGAGAGAGAGAGAGATCATCCCATTTCGTCTGCTATGCTAAAAACCAGAGCGTTCACGTACCACATGTGGCCCTGCTTGGTAAGCCAACCCATCTTGATGAAATTTCCCAGCTTGAGCTGGGTTGCGTAGTAGTCGTCATTCACAAGCGGATCGGAGCCACGGCGCACGGCGTAAAACGCTTCAGAGCGATCCGACAGCCGATGCGCGCTATCTCGCGCAGACGAGCCACTTGACGTCGAGGCGTTGATGGTCGACATGCTGGACAGCGCGGGCGTCTCGGTCTCGCTCAGTCGGGCTTTCGCGTGGCGCGAGAACTGGTTGAAGTGGCTGCTGCTGTAGTTCTCGATGCCGCTCGACCCGACGGACGCGCCGCGCTGTCGTGGCGTCGGCGGCGACGTGGCCAAGCCGTCCTGCAGTCCGTTGTTATTCCACATATCTGCTGCTACTAGTGCTGGCGACTGGCGACCTGTAAGTGATGAATAGTGGCTGTCGTATGCAGCAATGCAATCGTCTTGATCCTTCTTGACGGTGCGCGTTGCTGTGTTGTTCTGATCGCTAAATGGAGACTCATTCAACTCGCGTGCGACTTGCTGGCTTGCGCGCGCAATGCAATGGGTGCGCCAAAGCAGCTATACACAGTGTCTGTCAGAATCGTTTTTGGCCATAATACATTCTTCTCTGATTAACCGATCCAAGACAAACAAAGGAGAGTACACGTTGCACCTTTCAGACACTGAGGATAACCCGTGCTTCCCACACCAATTTTTCTTTTTCTCACAAACAGAACAGAGCGAAAATTTTGTGAGTCAAACGCAGGTGGGAATCAGATCATAAACCAACCGTCTTATGCAAATCATGCCGATCTCAAAAGCAGACGGATAGGTCAGTTTTGCTCTATCAAAGCGCGCAAGACAAATGTTCTCACACAAAGCAGGAAAGTTGGATGCCAGTTGTTTTCATCGACTTTCACATAAACCGAGATTGAAACATGTTTCTTGTCAAAAGAAGGCATGCTACCGGCATTTCACACCTCCTGTTTTGATAAAAGGCACAAAGAGGGTTCCTGATATTTCACCGTTTGGAGGAGACTTGAAGTTGCACGCATGTTTGCTAGTGGATTTTCGGATGTTGCTTTCTTTGGATACAAGCAAGCAAGCAAGCGAAGGACGGACTCTCCATCCAACACCTTCAGTAGCCATCACTACACAACAGGAATCCCATCGCGAGCTCTGTGCTGCGGGTTGCTCATTTGATGGAGGGCAATGTGCGCGGCGTTGTGTTGAAAGCTCCATCCGTGACACGCGCTTATGGAACGACAGCGTGCGTCACATGTTTAGCTCATCAGAACAAAGCAAAATCGACTTAAGATTGCCGCTCGCTCGAGCATCATCAATCCAGAATGGGTACAGCTAGTTGCAAGTGTAGGTTCAGGGGGAATGGTTAGGAGCGCGCGCCAAGCAGTGCGTCGGCTCATACTGCATCCGTCGAGGAGACGAGACCACCTTCCTCGACATATTATCTCGAGTGAAAAGCACAGACTAACAAGTCAGGCATGATCGCTGGCCATGGATAACGCTTTGAAGGACGCGTGGACATGTGAAGGCTCCGTTTCATCATTCAAGCTCACCCCACTTCGAGGCGCGTCCATTTTGAATGGCAAAAAAAGTGGACAATCCGAGAGATTGTAAAGAGAAGAAACAAAAAAAGCAAAAGAAACATACTTTTGTAAACGCCATTTTACGGAAGTTTGTAAAATACACTATCGGCTTTTCCCCGTCAAAATAGGGTACTATACATTTGGGTATTGCGGCTGCGATTACCCTGAATAGTGGCCCTATCGCGTAATTTACATTCCACCAGTGACTTAGCGCAATAACAACCCGCTACTGCATTTTCCCTTGATAGCATTCATTATTGCCACCTTCAAAAGCGTGCTACAAAATGAGTGTGACGCTGGAGCGCTTGGGTCGCGGCGCGGCGTACCTGCTGCATGACGACGCGACCGCAACGACTCTGCTGCTGGGTTGTGGTGAAGCGAGAGAGCCACTGCTCGATGTGGCCGCTGCTGGCGACGCCGAAACCACAGGATCGGCGGACGACGGCAGCGGATATGACAGCGTGGAGAGCGCCGATGACGCGGCCGTCAACGCGTCGCTCCCCCGCCATGTACGTCGATACGCTCATGAGCTGAGATCACTTATGAAGCGACAAGGCGACACCGCGCTCACAGCAGTGCTCGTCCCCGACTACCGCCCCGAGGCGTGCTTCATGGTCCCGTTTTTGACGGAGAAATGCGCCGCGCCACTCGCAGCTCCCGACAGTCCGCCGCCGCCGAGCCCTTCGATTTTGATGACGCACGGGACGCGTGCGATTGCGCCACACCATCTCACAGAGTATCGGTGAGTGCAAATACATGTTGACGCATGGGCGTGTTGACGATGAGGAAAGGTGCATAATATCCCTTTTGTTGTGTTTCATTAGGACTGCACATGGCAAGGAGAAAGCCCCACTCTACGACGCAGCAGACATCCAATCCGCATTCCGCAAGACCCAGGCTGTGGCTTTGAAAGCGCGCATTACCGTGAGCGAGAACCTGAAGATCACGGCGTACCATTCCGGCCACGTCGCCGGCGGGTGTGCGTTCTACATTGAGCTCGGCGCGACGACGATCCTGTTTGCGCACGACTTCAATTTGGGCGGCGGACGCGTGCTGCTGGCTGCGCAGATCCCACGTCTCGAGCCGTCGGTGCTCATCACGAGGAGCTCCTTTGCTGTTACGGTCTCGGAGACCAAGACCAACATGGAGCGCGAGCTCATGCGCGTCGTGCATGAGTGTGTGAGCGCCGGCGGGAAAGTGGTGATCCCGGTCTACCGCCTCGGCTTTTTCCACGAGCTCATGACAATCTTGCTAGATTATTGGCGCAAGGTGAAGTTCACGTTCCCGATCTTCGTCTCGGACGAGAGCATAACGTATCCGAGTCGCTTTTCGCCTCTGCTACGCCGAACGTACACGGACGAGTTCAAGGAAACGCTGGCGCAACGAGAGGCACAGTCACCTAACTCAGCCACGCCTGACATCCAGGTGTTTGACTGGAAGCGTCTGCAGTCGTCTGGACCATTTGTGTTGTTTACAGGGCCAGCGGGCATCGCACATGGCGACTCGTTCCGAGCCGTCAAGGCGTGCGCAGCAGACCCAAAGAACCTGATCGTGCTCTCGGAGAACTGCACGCCGGGCACTGTAAACTACTCACTGTATGCGGACCCGCAGCGGAAAGAAGTGGCGAAGCGTCTGGGCGTGAATGTGACGTGCGGCGTGCACTACTTTCCGTGTGGCGACGAGGTGGACGCGAAAAGCATCGTGGAGCTCGTCGCGCAGGTGGCGCCGCGCTCCCAAGTGCTGCTCGACTACGTGGTGCCAGAGGACATGCAGTTTATCAAGACCCACATCCACAACCGCATCAAAACGGGTGCCATCGAAAGTGATGCTGACGGTGGTGGTGTCGCCGTCTCAATCGCCGAGATTGCTCGCGACGGAGAGCCGACACTGATCCATTCGTCGAGAGAGATCCCGCTGAAGATCCACAAGTCGATGTTCAACAATCCGTTTGACGTCCAGGGCATGCTGATCGCAGAGGGGGCCAAGCGCAAGCTCATGCTCGTGACCACGGGCAACGGCGCGCGACGTCTGAAGAAGAAGCGCCACTCGCTCAACTTTGCGTTGTCGTGGAAGAAAACGCCCGAGCCGTCGACGCGTGTCAAGAAGAAGAGCTCGCGCGCGCCGTCGTCCGCGCTTGCGTTCCTGCTCTCTGCGCCAGCCGAGTCTACGGACGATGATGAAGAGCCCGAGGCGCTTCCCCAAGCGAATGTCGGTGATCTCTTGACTGCGCTCCATGGAGCTCTCAGCAAATGGCTCTACGATTTCCCGATCGAGAAGAACGACAACCGGTGGCTCAAGGTCCGATCGATCGCGGTCTCGGTCTCCCATGAATGGGAGGTGCACCTCGAGTGGTCCTACGAGGACGAAGAACTCGCGGGACGAGTGCTCGGGATCGCCAAGCAAGTGATCAACGCCGAGTACGCAAAGAAGACCCAACAAGAACGCTCATAAAGGATCTGTCACCACTGTTCAAGATATCGCAAAGCTAGTTTGTTGTTACTAGTGTGAGCATTGTATTCATAATCTCTATTGCTTTAGTCATAAGCGAGTGCCGATTTCTCTTTCGAGCGATAGAAGTGCAGTAGTTGGGAGTACACTTGCCCAAACGACGGCGTCGGCGGCTGCACACGCTCTTGGATCCACTCCGGTAGGCGCTTGCGGACAACAGGGCTCGCGTACCGATGGTCGACGAGCACGATGCTGGCGTAGTCTCTCTGGTGGCGAATTGCGCGACCTGATTCCAACAAGACAAAGTCAACAGACACACAAAAGACATGTCAAGTTCGAATTCAATCTGCGCATTGAATCATCCATTGTAACAAGGACAGTCTCATACCGATCGACTGATTGACGGCTTTCATGCACAGGCTCTCGTAGTACTGGCGTCCAGAGCCAGGGTTGCGCTTGTCGAGGAACGTCATCTTCTCCACGAGCTCGGCGTCGCGCGCGTTCGGGTACGGAAGCCCGACCATGACGACGCACCGCGCGAGCTCGTCGCTAAAGTTGATGCCTTCCGACATTTTCCCACCAACGACACTAAGCAGCACCGCGCCACTACTACTGCCTGCTTGCTTTGCGTTTGGAGTCGTAGAAGCCTCAGTCTCGCCTGCCGACGAGCCATACTTGGTCGAGCACGCTGCCGAGTACTTGGCGAGGACGTTCGCCAGCTCTTCCGACTGCTTTGGCTCTCGAAACAGTCGCTTCCTC
>JAADVN010000459.1:0-18247 GCA_023335535.1 Globisporangium spinosum | reverse complement strand
GAGCTGCTGGTCTTCTTCAACTGAGCTGCTCGTGTCTCTGACCTACGCATGCAGCGCAGTGAATGCCACTTGCGCCGCAATCGCTGGAGGGACTGACTGATACAAAATCTCGCACGCGACGATGCACATCCGCGCCGTGGACGCGAACAAGCCCACGGCGCCTGATAGACATAGCAGCGCATCTTTCTTGATTACGCCAAGCACGGCAAACGCCAGTGACGTCACTGCGAGCGACAACGAACAGTACACTTTGCAGCGCGTCGAGCGGAGCTGTGCTCTTCTGTCGCTTGCTCCCGCATTACAGCAGACCGACGATCTGCTACGCCACAAGAATTGCGCCTTGTCTGTACGGTTGCTCGTCTGCTGCTGCTAGTGGCGGTGGCGATAACAGTACAGCTTTGCATATTGGTCTCCACGATCCGTTGAAAGCACCGCTGTGCGCGTGCACTGCGCTCCCCTCGCATTCACACCATGACATCGCACGATTGTCACGTGGTCCTGGTATGCAGGCGGCTGCGCCAGCATGGACAGCGTGCCCATCTCGTTGCCGCTTTGGTCGCTTTTCTGCTCTTCATACGCGTCCACGTCGACATCATAGAGCCACGGCGCTGTCATTTCCATCGTGCCTCTTAGTGAACAAAATTCCAGAACCAGAAAAATGTATCTATTTCAATTTCAACCAATCAGAATAGTTAAAAATACTATTACAGCCAATCGTGATTCATTTCTATTCCTTTCATCTACCATGTCTATCGTTTCTAAATCCGCAATCACAGCGAAAAGATCCCCCTTCACCTTGCTTTACAATTTCCTATTTGAACACGTGAAGAAGGCAAGAAAGTGACAACAACGACGACGAAGACGATGGCAGCGCAGGGAAAGTTCAGAGACCTCTCGGATGCGTTCAGCCGCTCCGAGTGCTACTGCCTCAACGAGAACCCCAACCACCCGTTCGGCAACCTCTTCATCGGCGACGGCACGCTGCAGCTCAAGTCGGACGCTGACGGTACGTCACGCTATATGTGCTCTCTTCTCTGCTGTCGTTTGGCTTGCACCATGGTCGCAATGTGTATGCATGCGTTCGCTAATGCTAGTGTTGGTGGTGCTGTATGTGCATAGAGCAACTGATTCTGCACATCGAGTTCCAAGATGCAGTGAAGATCCACTCGATTAACATCGTCGCTCCTACCGGAGGTGCGTAAGCCCTTTGTTTGTTCAACTAGCCACTGGGATCACAACAGTGCTGATAAACAATGGCCAACTGCATATGTAGAAACCGCACCGCGAGTACTCAAGCTCTTTGCGAACCGCACGAGCCTCGGGTTCTCGGACGCTGGGGATATTGAGCCCACGCAGACAATAGAGCTGACGGACGAGGATCTGGAGCCAAGCAAGGAAATTGAGCTGCGCTTCGTCAAGTTCCAGCGCGTCAAGAGCGTCACTGTAAGTGCTGCTTTTCTTAATGGAGCTCTTCGATTCGCCATTGGTGATCGATTGCTATCGTCACATGGTCCGTATTCATCGACTGCTTGCTTGCTTCTTGTTGCCTTGTGTAGCTCTTTGTCGAGGAGAACAACGGCGCGGATGAGACCGTGATCTCGGGCTTGAAGTTCATTGGTACGAATGCCATTTAATGCGCTCATGGACAGTGACCAAGTGTTCGATTTGCTAATGAATCACACGGCTTTGTCGTGTCTTGTATTTCAACAGGAGAGCGAATCGCGGGCACCAACATGAACGAGCTGAAAAAGATCAGCGACGAATAAATAGCAAGTCGCCCTGTGCTCTCAAGATGATGATGATTTGGCAACAGGCAGCAGCACAGTGGGCAATGGTCAGGCAAATCGCTGACGCTCTCCTCTCAGAGCTTATAAGTGCAAATTGACGCGACCCACCTATACAATCAATCAAACTACCCCAATGTTGTGGCCCGTGTTGTTGTTATTGGTGTTAGTTTACAAGCTGATAGTACCCTCACTTTCAAAAATGGCACTCCCACAAGAGCCGTGTCTTCGCTACTACACGTCGAAGCGGTCGTTCGGCAGCACTTCGCTCTTGTTGCCGCCGTAGGTCAAGTGGAACGGCTTCTTCGGCACCTTCTCCAGCGTCGTAAGCTTTGGCAGCAGGTCCTCTTTGGTTCGTGACACGCCGCGCTTCTTGTACGGATTGTTCCAGTCGTCCAGGTAGTCGAGTCCGGCGTTGATCCCGGGCTGGTTGAGCTTCCTGGCCTCGTCGCGCGCCGCATTGTGCACCATCTGGAAATCCGTTGCGCTCAGGCGACGCAGCTTGTGGTACTTCTTCTGTATGCGCACCTCTTTCAGATCTACGCCGTACGTCGAGCTCGCCTGGATCGTGATTTTGTTCGATGGCGGGTACGGCTTGAGCGTCTTCGCGGGCTTCATACTCGCCAGCTGGTTCGCGACGAGCGTGCGCGTGTTCTCGCGGATGTGCACCTCCACAGGCACGCCAAACGACGCCGCAGGTCCAGACGGCAGCATCGGGGTGTTGTACACGCCCGAGATCGCGCGCATGCTCACGAGGTGATGCAGATTCTGCGTCACTTCGACCAGCTCTTTCTGGGCTGCTTCCTCCACAGCGCGCTGCTCGTCCTATAATATGGTATTTAGATATAGAGGGTGGTCAAAAAGCCAGCAACGTAGTAGGCTAAAATGGTGCCAGATCCATGCTGGGAGATTGTACGTACAAGCTGCTGCTGCCGGAGGTTCTCGTTGAGCATCCGTCGCATCTCTTCGCCCTTCGTCGCGATCTCGGTCACATACGCCTTGCGGATCCGGAAGTCGAGCTTTGTCCATCGACTGTGCATGCCCCGCAGCGATTTTTGGATGACCACAGCGTAGTAGTTCAGAATGCACTCGCGTCTGTGCTGTCGGGCCTGCTCGCGAAGGCGGCGACATCGCCGGCGCGCTGAGTGCTCTCTGTACACGCGCGAAATCACGATCTCTGCGTTTCTGAATATCCGACACACACATAGAGAGCGTGAATATGATTACCAAGAGAAGTAAAGGCTTCTGCGTCCATCGCGTGTATGATTGGCTCACCGCTTTGCTGCGATCGTCGCGTGCACAAACTGCCCGCGGAAGAGTCGCTGGATGTCGATCGCCGCGCGTCGATCGCGCGCTTCATTCGCTTTCGCATCGCTGTGTTAGCACCACAACGTCCACAACACAACACACAGTTAGCAGTCAGCCACCAGACATACACCGAGCACGGCTGCAAAGCTTCTCCGCAATCGACGCGGCACGCACACACATACTCTAGCAATTGCTGCAGCAGCGTGAGCGTGGACCGCCGGTTCATCCAGCAGTCGTGGAACAGCGTCATTCTTGCTTGGCTTGTTTTCAACGCAATTCCCTCTCAATATATACCGTGTGCACGCTCACTTTGCACAGCAACAGCAGCTCACGCGCGAACTCAATACGTCCAAGCGGCAGCAGCGTGTCTGTGAGCTTTAAATGCGCATGCGCTCGCTGCCGTTTCCATCACGTCCCCCCCAATCATTTTGGCATTTCGGCATGATCATGCCTGTTCAGGAATGCTGCCGACTAAAAATAGCTTTTCATCCTGTTTCGACTTTTCATTGGCCAAAAATTCAGATTCATCGACACACCGATTGGCTGAAAACAAGGTGCTGACCCACCAATTGCTTGAAGTGACTTCCACCCGAATACAAGACCCTGCCTTTCACAAAACGCCATACAAAATCACACAGTGGGCAACAACAACAACGTACAGTTCGCCCTCGAAACGACAAGCGGCGCCATTCTGAAGAGAGAGCTCTTCGCCCCTTGGAGAGGTACTTTATATTAGATCGGTCGATCGACTAGCGGACGACCAACAGTATCCACGCTCAACTCAAGATAGATACGACAAGAAGCCAAGAAAGCCGAGAAGCATGCAGAGCCAGCCGCCAGCAGAAGAGTCCACGCCCACGCGCGCTCGCCCGCCCGCCACGTCGGCCGAAGCGTCCGACTTTAGCGACACGGACGACGAGAACTACTTTAACTGCGACTCGAGCGGCTCGGGCCACCACCAGCAGAGCGATGGCGGCTACGGCTTTGAAGCGAATGACGTTGATCCGGACGCACAGATCGAGGCGCTCGATGAGATCATCTTTGGCACGTCCACGACTGTACTGCTGAGCGAGAACGAGCACGCCGTGAAGCTCACGATGCAGCTCATCCGCGAGAGCGTACGCACTGCGTCGGCGGTCGAGCGTAAGAGCGAGGGTGACACGGACGATGAGAGCGATGGATCAGGCTTGCTGGAGGTGCGCCGAGCGCAGGAACAGCAGCAGCAGCTCGCGCCGGAGCTGGAGGAAGAGCAGGAGATCGACGCGCTGCTGCAGAAGAAGACCCTGCGCCTCGACTGGCTCAACATTGGCAAGATCGAGAATCTCGACGCGTTCACGCACATCCAGGAGCTCTATCTCCAGCACAACCTGCTGCGCGCGATCGAGAACCTGGACGAGCACCAGCACATCACGTTTCTTGCGCTTGGTGGCAACCGCATCGAGAAAGTCGAAGGGCTGCGCCATTTGAAGAATGTAAGTAGTACCTGTCTACAATAGTGATCGAGACTGTGCGATATGATGCAGGTTCTGACATGACGTCTGTGGTGCCTTCTGCGCATCAGCTCAAGTTTTTGGACCTATCCAACAACTGCATCGAAGACTTTGACATCCGTACGTCCAGCCTTAGTTCTCTGCAGTTCCCATAGTGGCGAACGACATTGTCACGAACTAACCACTGTCATTTTCGTATGGGATTTTGACTGGCAGGCGAGTTCCCAGAGTCGCTCATGATCCTGCGACTCGCGGGCAACCCGTTCATTCGCCACATCCCGTCCTACGTGCACCTGTTCTTCGAGCGGCTCCCGAATCTCGTGCAAGTGGACCACTTCCGGCGTGCACAGTCTCCTTCGTACGACGAGAATGACAGCGAGAGCGGGACTGCGAATAGCGACCAGCGCGCAACGAGGTCAGGGTCCCTCACTACTTCCGCGGTATACTCACCACGGAGTCGCTACGTGGAGCTGGAAATGGAGGTCGAGCTCAGCCACAACCTGTTAGCAGCGTCCTCGCCATCGTCGTCACTAGGAGCTGCTGCAAGGCAGAGCGACGTCGACAGCGAACTTGATGGGATGCTGGAGGAATTTGACCTTTCGGCGTACGAGGAGCAGCGGAAACAGCGCTTGGCGAGTTGGAAGCAGCAGTCGAAGAACATTGAGACCCGAGAAACAGAACTGGGTGGCGGTAGTGGCGGCGGTGGCAGTGGTGCGAGTGCAGCAGCCGCGTCGCTGCACTTCAAGACACTGGAGAGAGTGCAAGCGGCGACAAACTCAGCGATTGCCGAGTCTATCTCCCATTTCCAACAGGTATTACACGTGCAGTAAATGATGTGGATGTATTGCGAGTCCCAAGGATAGCCGGTATTTATGAATTGCTGTGTGCGTGTGACTTTGTAGATGGAACTGGAGCACAAAGAGTGGCAGGAAAACCAACAGCAGCACCACCACCAAAACGTCTCCAGCTAGCTCGATGCGCTCAAGTTCACATCTGCATGGAGGAGACCTGGAGCGAGCGCTGCTGTATATTCATTTGCTACCAAGCACTCCGCATTTGGATCGTAGGACTCCTAGTTGCCGAGCTGCCAACGTAGATGCGGTAACCAGTTTATGAAAAAGAGAGAAAAGCTGAAAATTAAAGTTAATAAGGTATCTATCTGGTTAGATGCCGAGTGGCGGGCGTTGGCGCAGCATCGAGGAGCTCATTTTCGCGACGTCATGATAGTAATTGAAGATCCGCGCTCGGATCCCAGTCTTCGTCGCCGTCATCGAGTCTTTCTTGCGTGATGTGGTCACTGAGCTTCGCTTCGTTCCCACTGCAGCCTTCTGAGCTGGCTTGGACTTCTATTCAGTCTCCTTGGTCTCTTGTCGTGGTTGATGCTTTTGCTGTGCAGATGGCGATCCATGAGGTACACGACGACAAAGCACGCCGCGAACGTGACCCAGAGCGACGCGAACGCCAAGTTGAGACCGCACATGCCAGCGATGCAGAGCTTGCCGTCACGCCGGCTTGGAGACTTTGGTGTCGCCTGCGGTTCCTGGGGGGGACTTCGCCTCATTCGTCAGCGTATTCGCAATCTCCTCGAGCTTCTTGGATTGGATCGATGCCTCGTCGCCTTGTGGACTGAAGAATCCCAGGATCGTCGACGCGACTCGGCGGACGGCAGCTTCTAAAATGGATGGAACTCGCGCCGGATCGAGAGCCGCTGGCACCTCCGTATCCTCCGTTGGCTCATCGTCCAGGTTGGTGCTGTGATACCGGATGGCGTAGTAGCACTCTCGCAGCGCAATATGTTCGGCCTTCTGCGTGCGAATACTGTTGGGTTTCTTTACAGCGTCATGGCGGAACACACGCGCATCGACTTGCTGAACGCTGTCGGGCCCGATGATGGTGAGCGCGAGGCATGTAGCCACGACAAGGAACGCCGTAGGTTTGGTGAGGCACTTCATCGTGACCAGGAGGAGAATCGGGGGCCGTACCTGTACCTGTACTAGTGTAGAGGGAGATTCGCAATTGAAGACCGACCAGGAAGGGCAGCAATAGAACTCAAAGTCCATGTTGCAATGTAGATATGGCAAGCTCAGGTCTAATTCAGGAGTGATAGAAATAAGCATATCCAGTCATTTTTGCTCTGGGCGGAACCAGAAATCGTGAATCACAGAGTTATTAAGGCGACACCTCGCAGCCATCAGTGAATATCGATCGCTTTTGATGCAGACAGCAGAGCGAGCAGTAGCAAGCGGCAATTTGTACAAGGGGAAACTGGGCTTCAGGATCACCTCCACCGACATAAGAGAAATTTGAGTTCAGAAAAGTGATCAGACCAAAATTATCAGAAACAAAAATGGTGGAGGAAAAAAATCTTTGTAGCCATGTTGATGCACATCAAATATGTATGCATTTTGCAGTCTTTGACCGAATGGAATGGTTCAGAGTGCTGCTCTGAAGAGGACATGATTGGCACAGGCAATGCGTGCGAAGAGCTCATTTGGGAATGCGCATCTCCGTTAGTTCCACTTTTCTTTCAACGGAGAAAGACCCTGTGAAGGAGCTCCACATTTCGTGCCACCACACACAGCCAAACCACACACTTGGGAGATTTTCATGCCATGCCATGCCATACCCTCTGGTGGTTTCAGATTCTGTCCCCAACGTCTCCAACCCACGCCTCCTCTCTAAACGGTCACATGAAGCTTCATCAGCAAAGCTACGAAGTGTGTAAAATCGATAACCGCTTCTGTCATACAAAACCAGCTTCCTTTTCCACCAATTTCCACTTACAACTGGCACGCGAGACAGATTTTCTTCCTCTTCTTTCTTCCTTTCTGTTGTTGAAAACGGTCCTCCGGCGGTCAGCACTCGACAAGTCGCACGCGAAGCGACGCGAAAAAGGCAACAATGGTGGGCTCAGCGAAGATTTTTTCCACGAAAAAGCGCCCAACTGCTGCTTTACAATCTGCATTCGCGCATTCCCACCCGCTCACTCACCACTTATCGTCCATCCGTCCGTCCCGCCTCCTCCTGCTCAAGCCATTTGTCGTTTTGCAGCCAACCCCACGAGCACCCAGCCACTCAAGTCGATAGTTCACAAGTCAGTCCACCACAGCCATGTCACGCGTTATGATGACCCCGGAGACCATGAAGCTCGCGAGCATGACGCTCTGTGCGCTCCAGCGCATCGGCTCGCTGGTCGCGCTCGCAACGCTCGCCGTGGGCTTCACCACGAGGGAGCTGAGCGACCACACTTACCACCTGGGCAGCCACCAGTCAAACCTGATGCTGCTCATGATGTACTCGGGCATGATGTACGCCGCGTGGTTCTTGGTTTTCGTGGAGCTTCGGCCGCTGGACGGAGCGAGTCTGCACCTGTGTCTCTGCGTTGTGCGCGACATTGACAGCCTCTTTGCGTTCTTCTACCTGTACGCGTCGATCGCGCTCGCGACCTCGGACTACGTGAGCGCCTGCGGCGAGTACGGCTTCATGCTCAAGTGCAGCAACCTCAAAACGTCGGTCGTGTTCGGCTTCCTGACCATCCTGCCGTTCCTAGGCTCGCTCGCGCTCTCGTTCGTGGTCCTGACGACCGAGGGCGAGATGCCGCAGAGTACTGCGTCGAGGCGACGCCGACGGGGGCGCTCTCGCCCATTGACGTCTGCGCTCCACCGTCCGCCAAGGTGTGAAGAAGAAGGCAAGCCAGTCAGCCAGTGCATCCATTGTCAGCCAACCATTCTATCTTATCTCTATATACTAAGTAAGACTCTATCAAGATTCATCAATCCCCTGCCTTCAATTACTACAAGTCAATGCGATAAATCTAACAATGCATCATGAGCTGCTGCTTTGTTGAAGAGGCTGTTGTGGGTTAAGTAAAGACTGGGGGATACACTAAAGAATACTGATGCTGCTGCAGCATGGTGCTGGTTGGTACTGGCTGGCTCACTGGCTGCTTGACAGACCGACCTGATGCAGACTAACTTACTACAAGGTGACCGCAAAGGCTGTCTCGCAGGGTGTGGCTTGGTGGATGTACTGCCCGAGTGTCTGCAGGTGTAGGCAGAACTGGTCGAGCGTCAGGTTGCGCGCATTCGCGATCTGCACGCTCTTGGGAATCACGAACGGCGCGATCTCGAGCGTCTTGGAGCACGCGAACGCGTCCACTTGGTGCGGACTGATCACCACGAGTCCAAAGCGCCCCGCGTTGGCGTCGAGCAGCAAATGCGGCGCGCCACCAAAGAGCCGATCGCGTGTCAGGCTCTGCAGCAAATTGACGCGCCATGCGGTCTTCTCGGCCGCGGACACAAACTTCTTTGGCGCGCCGACGACCTGCACGCCCTGCATCGTCGTGGGGCTCGACAGACAGTACGCGAGTCGCGGGAAGAACGTCTTGCACATCGCTTCGACAAACTGCACGCTCTCTTCGCTCACAATGTACACGGGGCCGCACGCCGCGACCGCGTTGATGAGCTGCAGGATGAGCTGCTCGATCGTCGCGAGCGCCTGCTGCAAGTACGGATTAGACATCGCGCGCTCCTTCGCCTCTTGCAGCCCCTTGGGCGTCGGCCGCAGCCCCGCGCGCTGGCAGAGCCACTTGGTTGGGATCAAGACGTTCTCCCAGCAGAGCACGAACGCGTTGCGCAGCTCCCCACTCTGTGCGGGGTTCGTCGGCGGGTAGTCGAAGAGGTCGTTCGAGAACGTCGTGACGTCCATGGAGAACGACGAGAGCATCGGCACGTTCGCGCGGCCCTGGTAGTAGTAGTTCATGATGTTGTTCATGTTCATCGTGGATGGGTGGGTGGATGGGTGGAGGCAAGTTGGAGAGTGGCGTCCGTCACGCACAGAGATCAGGTTGCTCACGTTGCTTGTGCTCGCGCTTGCACTTGCTGTCTCAGAATGAGTGAGAGGGAGGTGCTGACTGGTGCCACTGACTGACTGCTGTATATAGAATAGCGAGAGGCGAGCGCGCGAAGATTCGCATTGCGAGCATGAGCGAGAGGAAAGCGCGCGAGCGAGTCGGCAGCAGAAGCCTAAAGCAACTGCGTGACCGTTCAAATGGAGGAAATCTTTCTTTCTTCACGACTGGACAGTTGTTCTCAGACTCAGATCTGACCATCACTTGGGCTGAGATGGGACCAGCACTCTCACCCAGGGAACTAAAAATAGATAAGGTTTATATCAGTACATTCTAGGCTAATGTACTGAAGTAGAATGCGTATTTGGAAACATGTACTGACGCATATTTTCAGCATCGTAATGACACGCAAAAGTGGTTGCACTTTCCACTTTTGTCGAGAGCTTTTGCCGCTGATTGGCGTGAGTGCAGCTCACTTGTAGCCACTGGACAACAGACAACATACAAGCCATTCGTGCTCAGTCTTCACACACTGGGTGATAATTGTGCTTTGCTTGTTTGGGTCTATTCTGTTTGTCTCATCTCTTCTACGTGTGTGCAAAATCGCACATTTCCCCATTCTCACTCCACTCGCACCGCATGGATCCGATTATATCCTACTTGGTTGGTGGAAGAGGAGAGACAGAAGAAGAGCCGCCGCCGCCGCTCGCAAGAAGGTTGATGGTCTTGGAGTTCTTTGCGCGCTGACTGCCGTTGCGCTTGACCGAGAGCACTAGCGTTGAGAACTTCCACGCGGTGCCGGGCGTCGTCATGATCTCGAGCGGGCCCGCTTCGTTCTCCTCCCGCTCCGCGTCCTTCTCGTCCTTGAACGCCTTGATGATCAGAGTGCCCTCACCCTTTGGTCCTCGGCACGAGATCGAGTAGTTCGCAGCCTGCTGCGAGAGCATGCCGACGTAGTCCTTGCGATTGCTCTTGATCGGGTGGCCCAGTAGCGTACGCGCCATCTCGTTGTTGTTCACGTGGTCCAGCACCAGCTTGTGCACGTACGACGGGCGGTTGCGCAGGATCCGGATGACAAAGAATGACGAGATGCCGCCGATCACCACGCCAATAATCACCTGTCATTTCGGCACACCAGCAGTTCGTTTCAGAATATCCACACATTTACATCATCATGGACACAACAGCGTCACGCAAGACAAACAAACGTACTGGGAAGAAGAGCTTCTTGCCGAGCGACTGGGACTTTTGCTGCGTCGCCACTGCCTCATTCTTCAAGTACGAGTCGCGCGCAGAGAACTCGCTGCCGTCCTCCAGACGCACGTGCAGCACGTCGAACGCCACGAGCCCCGACTTCTTGTTGTCGTCCGCTTCATCCTCCGGGTTCGTCGCTGGCAGTGGACCCTGCTTGTACGTCACAATCGCTGTGCCTCTATATCCAAGCGATATACATGTGTATGTAAGGAGATAGAGGCCAGCTAAGTATCATGATGAGTACAATTGCATCCCACGCACGTACTTGTCGCCGATGACCTTGAACGAGCCTTCCATGAACACATCCGCGTCCACATCTGCTGCAAAAGTCTCCGTCTTGATCAGCTCAAACTCCTTTGGGTACCCGATCGCCTCAAAGAACCGGCGGTCTTTCACGACAGCGCGTTTCGCCATGTTGAACACCCGGGCGTTCTAGCAAATCGCATAGCAAACGCACCACCACAATCAACATTCAGTATCAAACGCCCATATACCCACACACCCGTACATAATCACTGTGTACCTCTTCTTCGGCTGCATCCCGGTCCTTGTATCGAGCGATCACAGCCATGGCGGTCATGCTGACTGTGATGTACGCGCCGACCATCTTCATTGTCGGGGAGATGCCCAGATCATTTGCGCCATCCTTGAGCCCCAGCGGTGCAGATTTGGAGCTGCTCCAGCGCGCGAGGAGCGCAGAGCGATTAGCAGGCACGGGAAGTGCATGCATGCGGACAGCATGCGCGCTGCTGGCGATGCCTGGACGAGCAGCCACGCGCGACGCAGAGCGCGCACCCGCGAGGAAGAGGACGCCGTTCATCATACTCATCAATTTTGGAGTGTCACGGTTGTGCGGATTAATTAAAAAAAGTAGTACAAATACTCCATTGAATAAAATCTATTTTCTTTTAATAACAGTATTATGCTGATTTTCTAAAATTATATGTTGTGTTCGGGACAGCTGTACCACTTCCAGCGGTATAGGCGCCTTGCTCCTCTCCACACCACTCATTTGGGAAACGACCGCCATTGAAAGAGCAGCCAGCCAACAAGCCGCTGCGTTTGCGTCTTCGCAGTTCAGTTTCCGAGTTGGCACAGCTCGTCGCGCGTCTTCGACATGCGTCCGTCTTGTGTGTGTGTGTCTGCTGTGTGCCTCAATGTGTGTATGTGTACGTGTGTCTCCTACTATGTTCCTCCCATGCTCTATGTCAGGGGATCGTTTGCTCTACTCCCAGTAGCATGATCTCTGTTACAGGCGTGGAAAAGAAATGCTTGGGGGCGAGTGGTCTCGTTTTGAGCCCGTTTGCTTTCCTATTTAGGCGTTGATGAGAGTGGAACGTGGCTATCCTTATATCCACGGTCCTAGATCAGCTTCTCACAAACCAAACCGATGCGAATGCATGTTGTGTGTGTGTGTGAATTGGAGTGAACATTTGTATGCGAAGAGTGAGCTGCAGGCTGGCGCTGGCAATTGCTCTCACTCAAAGAGCCAAGCACTGATACTGAAATGCAACGTCTTTCAAAGCCGTACGTTGCAATTTTATCGATTTGCTTATAAAGACGCGAACACTAAAAGCACACGTTTAGTCTCTACCGTGACGTAATGTGCCGTCAACTGTGATCACAATCCCCCCCTCCAAGTCTACATTATATGAGCGCTTTCATGTCTGCACACCTACCTGCACTGCCATTATATGCGAAAGGTGCCTGCCATCGTGCTGCAGTTATGTGCGGCGTTCAGCCCCTTGCACCCCACTTTCGCTAGTACGCCTCAGCAACGGCAACCAGCCATCCATCATTCGTGTTTGAAGAACGCAGCGAGCCAAGCAAAATTGACATGAACCGTGGTGATGACATGTTTATCGCACGTCGAGATGGCCTTCAGCAGACGCATACTGTAATATTGAGCAAATCCAGCAATGGACTGGTGCAGTGCGCCTCTCTGGATACTGAAGTGCTTTTGTGACGGCCTCTGTCTGTCATGGAGTTAGCAAAAGGACTGGAATGAGTATGAGTCCGCCCTCATTCATTGAAATCGTCTTGAGACTCATGATGCCTTCATACATATAGTAACCAGTTGATCGAGGGCGTGTTCATTTTGAGTTGAGGGCAGTCAGCAACTCCAAAGCACATCCTTTGGCGTGCATCCTCGTTGAAGGCGCAAACGATGCGACTGATCCAATTCCGCAGATTACTGTGCGCGCGTCCAATCTCAACACTCAATCGATCAGTACTCAGAGAAAGCCAAGTCATCGCTCATACCATAGTGTCACACGACTTGAGCTGCTCATGCTTTTGAGTTGAACTGGCGATGAAGATGCAAGAAAATCCATTCGCTGCGTGGTCGGCAGCAAATTTTCTCTCGTGAGATGCGAGCAACTGCGAGCGTTGGAGACAACATTCTCGCCGCGCGCATTGTAGAAACTCCTGTTCTAAATGAACATGCTGCTTGAACATGATGCTGATTGATATATAGAGGTACAATATATATTAGGGCATTTCCGATCCTCATGAAACGCCACTCATCCAATCGTTTAATTGGATGTAGTGGAAACTCACCCAGTCGTAAATTGATTCAAATTTTGCAGTTTATTACTATTCACAGGATCATACAAGAAAGGAATCGGTGGTATCCACACGAACCCCAGCCCTCCCTCTGAACCTTCACTTTTTTCTTCTTGTGATTTACCAACACTCACCATGACCACAACACCACCCATCACCGCTGATCTTGAACCTGCACATTTTGCTGCGAAAATGCCAGCAGCAGTTCTCATCAACATGACTCCAATAACAATAATAGTAGAGCGTGGAGATTCTCACGAAGTCGCGAATGCTCGCCGAGTTGTTTGTTGTCCACATGTTCCCAAGTCTCTTCCACTCCACTCCATTCCACAAGTACACCGCCTTTACCATCTGGTAACCAGCTTTGGATGTCCGAACCTCTCTTCTGAACGCACGCCACATCCATCCATTCGTCTGTCTCGCCTTACCCACTCTTCACATACAAACTCTCATACATTGGGGCAGCCGTGTGGCATTGCCAACACTAAAAAACAAAAAACCAGCCGCTCAATGATCACCAGCTTTTTGCTTTTGTCGAGTCGTTGAAGGGCTCATTTCTCGTGCTGACCACAGTGCGCGCGTCTCTTTGGCCAAAAGAAAGAAAGAAAATAATAACGGATGACGTGGTGTGGGACACTTTGCGGTCCCACATACAACAAACAAGTCAAAACCAAAAGTGTAGGTAGGAGGCACAAAGGCAAGACAGGCACCTTTTCGCACATCACGCTGGGTACACACACACAAGCACACAAGCAGGCAACTGTAAGAGCAAATTGGAGTTTTTCAGCGTTGCTCCAGTGGTTTTCCTGTGGAGCTCCTCACTCACGCCACGCCATTCCCGATACATTTTCCTATCACCTCCCCCACTCACTTTCCAACTCGCCTCCAAGCGCACAAGCTACCACCACCACCTCCAACTAGTCGAGTTCAAGCTCAACCAAGCCACCACAGCCATGTCGTCTCCACTGTTCGCACAAGCGCGTCTCGGCCTGCGCGGTCTGCAGTTCGTGTGCTCGCTCATCGCGCTCGCAACCATCGCCGCGGGCTTCAAGAGCGTTGACTCCGTGTACGACGCATTCACGGGCAGCAGCATATCGGCGTCGCTCGGCAGCTCGGCCACGACGTTCGGTATCCTCATGACGTACACGTCGATGCTCTACGCGCTCTTCTACGTGGTCGCGATTGAGCTCTACCACTACGCGCCGCGCCCGTCGCTCATGATCGACCGCTACGTGGACGCGTTCTTCGCGATCGTGCTCTTCATCGCGGGCATCGTGGTCGCCGCGTCGGATGTCTCGCACCACTGCGACCTGTTCGGCGGCAACCTCCGCTGCGGCAACTTCACCGCGGGTATCGTGTTCACGTTCCTGGCCGCGGCCGCGTTCCTCGCGACGTTCGGCATCAACTTCCTTGGCGCGTCGGCGGCCGCGGCCAACAGCGAGATGGTCGTGCGGGTTGACCACGTGGAGGAAGTCGGCGCGTACCACATTGAAGCCACGCCAACCGGCGCGCTCTCGCCGATCGGAGACAGCAACAGCCCAGCCGCCAAGGTCTAAGCAGCAGCGAATGCGCTTACTGAAATCAACATCATACACATTTCATAACCACACACCACACCACCATGAACCACCACGAAGAAGAAGGAAGAGAGAGAAACATGCACGTCGCCGTCCAGGGTTATTAAGTATGTCGCGCGTCTTGAGTTTAACAACCATCTAAGAAACAACCTTCTTTTGAATGGATCAATCACATATAATTGGTGCGCTGCTCAGTTTGAAAGCGGTCGGTCATTTATGATAAAATGGGCCAAGCCCATTGGCTGGTTTTGCACTAAAATCCAACAGACGCGCGTCATTGACGCAGCTTGGACATCCAGTCCATATTCGTTTGGTCAAGCTGCCGCCAGCTCCCGCCGTTGGACACGCGCGAAGGCGTACATCCACGATTTGTCCAGAGGCAACCTCTCGATCTGTGCAGGTGCAATGGTGTAATCCGGCAATCGGATGATTGCATATTGGCGGTTTTGCCAATCAAGGAATGGATTTTTGGGTTCATGAGTGGGATGTTTTCAAAGACCCAACCATCTGAGTTGAGTTGGATGAATGCGTCACATCAAGTTCGACTGACAGACACAGCAGCAGCGACTACGATAAGGGCGATGAAGAACGCCACCCACGAAGGGGAAGCGCCAGCACCACCACTACCACCACCTGACAACTAGTAGTTGCGCTTGTCTTCGATGGCATCGCCTCGATAAATCTGTTCGCATCAAGCGACGATGGCGATGACCACATCGTGAAGGCGTACACGTGCCGCTTTCGCCCCACGATCCGCTCGCAGAGTGGCGAGTGACAACACCCAAGTGCCACGTGCCTTTCAGCTCGCATCATTAGCATCGCCACCGCCACCAATAGCAATAGCAGTCAGCCAGACCGTGGCATACCAGCCAGAGCCAGAATCAGATCTTCCGCCTCATCGTATCCTGCCGCTCACTGAGGGGTTGTACGTGTTCACAGGGCGAGCGACTGGCGACGACTGTTACGTCTACGAGACCATGCTGATGCTCGAGTTTCTCCCAGGCTACACGCTACGAGGCACAAGTCGCGAGAGCTCCAACTCGCACACTATGAGCATCTGCGAGATCGCCAACGGCGGGTGGTCGCAGACCCAGCTCGTGTTCTCGTACGAGTACGTAAACAACGACAAGAGCGACCGCGCGACCTACAAGTTTGGCGGATCCGTGCACGACAGTGGTGCGTTCGCGGGCAAGTGGGTGAATTGTGACGCGCGACTCGCAAAGAAGAAAGCGGAGCGCGGAGGATTTGAGTTCCAACTGGCGCAGATCGATCGAGAAGGCAGCGATGGTGGTCGTGGTGTGGAGTTCCAGAGACCCCCATTCCTGTAGTCCTAATGCGGCGCACCGACGCAAACGCTGCACTAGCAAAAAAAAAAAAGGCCCCGTATTTATAAAACAAGGAGCTTCGCTGTTTTTGAGTCGCCAACGCCAGTTTTCATGTTGAGCACTTCAACCTGGTGATTAAAGGTCGTACGATCTTAATTTTGTGTCTTTTAATTGGCTAAATATATGCACTTATACAATTATTATCAGCACTATGATTCAATTGGTCATTATGATGATGCTGCAAATAGTTGTAACCAATTAACAGTTAGTTGATGTTTTGGTGGAGCTAGAAACTCATAAATTGTTAGCGGATTCCAATGTGTGAGGTATCCCAAAGTGTGGAGCATCAGATAATAATCATTAGTCTAACTTACGATCATTCATTTGCTAAAACTTCTGAAAGCAGCAAATGATCGTTGATTGGAGTGTTATTGGATTCCAAGGTGTGAAAAGTATCCCAAATTTGGATCATATCTTCTTATAAGAAGGCCATTCTTTTGTTGGCTTTTCCACAAATGTGCACCTAGCAAAGTTGTCCGTCACTATTATTGTTCCTCGATAAAGCGCCACGATAAATGATGGCTGGCGATATCGCTCATGTCGACACACTCCAACAAGTGTCTATTTATCGGTACAGCACCGATATACATCCATGAAATGTGCATGTTTGGTTGCACAACGACCAGTCTTGTGTGGTCTGTCTCACAACTCGGGTGCTGGATGGCTGTCCTCAACGTCAACGGGCACATTCAATAGAACCCACAGTTGTGCTGCTTGCCTGGGATGGGGCCTCGTCGCAAGTCGCTTTCTTCAACGGGGACATGCTGAGCGAGACGAGCTCCGCCCTCACTTGGCTCTCTGCTCCGTAAACTTGGCATTCAGAAATTCGCCGTGGAATCCCCAAGCAACGTGGAGCCACCACCAAGACCGACAACAAGAACACCAACCAAGAACACCGACCAATAGCAATCATGCAAGTTGTGGGCCGTCCGGGGATTTTCTGGTCGCATGTGCTCCTGCGCTTCCTGCAGTTCGCCTTCGCGCTGATCGCACTGATCACGCTCTCGGCCGCGTTCGTGTCCACGTCCTACTATGGCTACGGGAGCATGCTTGGCAGCAGCACGACGACGTATGTGACGATCGTCACCTACACGGCATTTGTATACGCGCTCTGGTTCCTGATCGTGATCTTCATCCTGCGCATGTGCGGTCGCCCACCACTCTTCTACGAGCAGCTCATGGACTTTTTGCTGGCGGTGATGCTGCTGGTCGCCGCGATCGTGCTCGTGTGCTCGGACTTCGTGCAGAACTGCTCGGTGTACGGCAACATGCTGCGCTGCGGCAGCATCAAGACCGCGGTCGTGTTCACGTTCCTCGCGTTCGCGACGTTCGTGATGACGCTGCTGCTGAGCTTCTGCGAATACGGCAAGCACGACGCTGCCGACGAAGAAGAAACCCGCCGCACCGCCGATGTCGAGCACGGCTCGGAAGGTCCTGCCTCGGCGCCGTACCACCAGGAGTCGACGCCGACTGCGCGAGGCAACCCGCCATACTCCTCGTCTCGGGTGTAAGGCAGTGAATGGGGAAAGAGAAGGCTGCGTTGCTGCTGGTGGTGCTCTCGTTGCTGCTCAAAAGATGATCGAAGATCGACGCGAACCGAACCGAGCTGAGAGACAAGGGCGAACGAAGCCTTTGGTACTGAGCTCGATTCATAGGCTGCTTTTTTATTCGTACTTGATATTTACATGTAGTCGTTGTCGAGAGATGCATGTGTGATGTCATTTATCACTGCATGGCATGGCATTTCTATAAGACACTTTCAAACGGAAAAACATTTCTTCAGTTTGGTATGGTCATTCTGCACAAAAGTATCAATACTTTAACAATCAACTGTCAATCGTGGGTGTGGTAACCGACGAAACCCCACTGACACCCGTTGAAGATACGCGGGACGACCCTCGCCTCGGATCGCGCTCGTCGCCGCCTTCCAGATGTTCGACGCAGCGTTTGTATCTCGGTTCCACAGCCTGGAACAAGTCATACACCTGACCAGCCCGTGATGCAAGATTATGCCGCTCCTGTACGCCTTATAGTG
>JAADVN010000458.1:0-18286 GCA_023335535.1 Globisporangium spinosum | reverse complement strand
TACAGTCACTACAGTCATTTGCAGTGGTAAACTCATCCACCCTCAAATGCCACTCCTACATACTCTCGATGGAGTTGCAGCCGCTCGAGTCGCTTCTGAACTTTGTCGCGCTGCACGCGATGCCACTCTTCTTCCACTTCGAGCACGCACATCAGCTCCTGCCGGTTCCTGGTCTCGCGGTCGCGAAGCAAAATGGCAACGACCACTCTCGTCTGTATGCCTCGAAACATGCGCTGGATCTGCGTCGCAGCGCTGTTGACCTTGATCTGAAGTTTCCGAACGGCTTTCCAAGCGAGCACACCCCGGATGAGCCGCTGAAGGTTCAAAGCTTTCTGCACCAGCCAGAGCAAGTCCGACTGCTTTCGCGAGGCGTAGCCCCTCCAGAGCATCTGGATGTGCTGTGCTGCGACGAAGCGTCTCTGTTGCGCGTAGCGCCTTCTTTTAAAATGGCCGCGCACGATCGACTGGATCTTGGTGACGTTGACGTACTTCCACTGCCTCCAGGTCGCGATCACTTTGGTCCGCATGTAGAACCCTCGAAACGGCGCCTGGATCCGCGTCGCGCGGTACGTGCGGTTCACGTGCCACATGCGCACCCACCCGCGGCAGAGCACGCCGCGCACCATGCGCTGGATCTGCACGCACGCCTGCGCTTTTCAAAAATATGATTTCCAGAACGCCCGCTGCACGCACACTCGCCACCACTGCTGCAATCGCGAAGCGCTCTAGAAAACACAAGAGATCAACCATCTCATGAGCGTAAGTATGGGTTCATTTGTGTGGGGTTGACTTTGGATGAAGGCGAGAACCACAAAACTTACAGCAGCATAGCGCCTCTCGAGCGTGAGCACGTCGCCGACAACGCGTGGGCGGTGCTTCTTTCTAGCAGCAAAAGCGCATCGTTTAGCGTTTGTGAATGTCCGAATGGGTGTCACCAAATGAGCGAATAGAAACACAACTCGCAATACTTTTCCACGCGTTCCTGGAGCGCCTTGTCCCGCATGAGCATCGCGAGGCGCAGGTTCTCCATCACGTACACGCCCGCCTTGTGCTTCTTCTGCTTGGACACCGCACTATTCCGATCGCTGCTGAGCGGACCTGCTGTCGACAATGCTACTGCTGGGGGCGACGCCAGCTGGTTCCGGTTGCCACTGCTCGCATCCTCTCGCGGCGCAAGCGAGCGCTCTCTGTGTATCTGTGCCGCTTTCTTCCTCCGCTCGAGCTGGAAGGTCTTGAGCTCGAGGTCCAGCTGCGCTCTCGAGCTCGCACATGCCGCGGATCTGGCGGCGCGCAAGCGCGTCCAGGCGCTCCATCTCCTCGCGCTCGACGTCCAGCTCCGCCGCGCAGAACCACGCCGAGTCGACCGACAGCAGCACGTCGTTCATCTTGTTGCTCTGCATGGTTGGTGCTGTTTTGTCGACGGCAAAAGCGGAGAGTGTTAGCTGACGCTACCAGGAGTCTGTGCAGGTTGCCAGCTCGCCAGCTGCAGCTCCATTGAGTGAGTGATGTGGACGACGCTTCATGATTGTACACTTTGAGGTCCGAGTCACAAAAAAAGCGGACCCAATTTTTTGCTTGTCGAACTTTCGTAAGAGATAAAAGTCCAAACCCTCTCTATTTCGAGTGCGGCTCACAGGCAAAAGCGGCTTTTTAATAGAGAATGTATCGGATTTGGGGAAAACTGGCGCGAAAAAGAGCGGCTAGGGGCGGAATCGAGTCACAGGCTCCATTTTTGCGGATTCGTAAAAGGCTGTTGTTTTGTATGGGTTTGGCGGAAAAATGGACTTTTGGGAGCAAAGAAAGTGCAATTGGTTGTAAGATTTAGGGGCTGGAGAGAGGTAAAACCGATGTTTTAAGCAGGTTTGCGGTCGGTAGGGTTTTGAAAAGAGGCCCGTTCAACTTTTTGTAGTGTCGCGGGTTTTGTGTGAGCTGATCGCTGCTCACCCAAAACCCGCCTTCTTTCTGTGAAGCGCACTTGTCTTCAAGTCAACCCAAAATGGAAGATCTCTACATTTCCCTTATTCCGTGTTTCGCCGCCTGAGAGAGAGAGAAGCGAGACAAGCAGAGCGAGAGGAACAAGTATGGGCGCGCAGGCGTCGCTCATCAGCAGCAGTGGGCGTGGCGCTGCCGGCCACCTCGCGAACGACGCGGACGCCTTCCGCCGCGCGTGGCGAGAGGGCGTGCCGTTCACGCTGCTCCACGATGAAGCGTTTGTCACCGAGAAGTACCAGGAAATCAGTGCGACGAAGAGCTTGGCGGGCGAGAAAGACGGAGACCCGAGCGAGACGCAGCTGATCTCCGGCATGAACGGAGTCCCCATGGACGAGCTGCAGCAAGTCGCAGACTTTGCGAGGGTCAAGCTGTTCAGCAAGCGACGAAAGCCGCAGACGCCCGGGAGAGCGGCATCTTCTTCTTCAGTTGAGGGTGAGCTACCGTCAACTGCAGCGGCTTCGAACAACGCAGTGGAGAGCGACCGCGAGGTGTCCAGCGTGCTGACCGCTGGCTTGACCGATAAAATCCTCTCGCGCGAGTCTGCGGAGAGCCTTGCGAGTGAACGGCTGCGGAAACAGCGAACGGAGATCGTCGAGCACTACTTTGCGACCCTTGCCGAGCGAATTCAAGCGAATGAGCCTCGCATTGGTGAAGTCGGTTTGCCAGATGCTGAGCAGGAAGAAACGCGCGCAATCTCCGCTTTGTCATCGTCGTCATCGTCGGGTACCAACTACCTATCCAGTTGGAATGGCTCTCCGGCTGGCGTATTTTCAGTGGGCTCTTTCCGCGTCCAGCTCGAGATGCTGCGCGAGTTTCGAACATCTATGCCTCGACTTTTTGAGAACAGCGTGCTTGCGATCGTGCAGACGCTCTTGGATTTCCCGCCGTTCGTATTGCAGAGCGGAGCGCTAACGTCGTCGGAGCAAGCGATGATCACCGATGCCCATGAGTTTTGCCGAGATATCCTGGACGCGCAAGAGGATGACCTCCCAGAATCGCAGCGTCAAGTGACTTTGTTGCTGCTCCTCGCGTTTGGCGTGAGCAGTGGTCGTGTTAGCTTGCTGCTGGACTTCACTGACGCGCTTCTGGTCGGCGCAAAGGCAACGCCAAGCAACCAGCTGCTGCGCAGCCGCTCTTTTGAGGCGTGGGTTGAAGCTCTACTGACTCGAATGGAGTCGTATCGAATCGATGTTGCTCTTGGAACGCTCGAGAAGGATGCTTTGGTCAAGCAATTCCCGATCAAGTTGGTTTCGCTGGAAGAAGACTCAACGGAAAGCGACAAGTTGCCGGGAGCTGAGTCGATTACTACAGATGGGAACTTCATGTACACTTGGAGTTTGAAGACCGGCTTGTTGAAGGTCGGCACTGGGCTGAACTTCACGATTGCTGGGAGAGTGTATGCTGATAGCAGTCCGTCGCAGTATACGCAGAGCTTCCAGCGCCAGCGAGTCTTCCACGCAGCTCTGTACGGCTCTGGCAGGAACGTCACTGACGTTGTGCAAAACGTGCTCTCCAAGCTGAAAGTCGATGGTGGAAACCTACCTGAAAAGAACGTTCGAGACACTTTGGCAACGGGCGATTTGGATGACTTGATCTCAGCGTTCATCCCGCGTCGGCTGTTTGTCGTGTTCTCCATTGATGGAGTCGAGAAAAATTGCATCCTCTGCGACGACGATGAATTCAAGCTTCTTGATGTGCAGATGAGCGGCGGCGCGAAGGACGAAGAATCAAGCGGTCGAGATGGATCGAATCGACTTTTGGCTGCATTCTATGGGGACTTTGAAGTTCTGCAGGAAAAAGGCATGGACCGACTTCGCCGGAAGTTCCAGGTTGCATCAACAAGCACTCAAGACAACGAGGAGTCGTCGTTGACACTCTCTCGGCAGTTACTCGTCGATCTTCTCGCTGGAGCAACTATATCGATGGATATATCGGAAAGCACTGAGCTGATCTTGTTCTACTCAGCTAAAGGTGAAGACGACGTAAATGTTTGCAACTTCCGGGCTGGAGATCAGATCTCAGAAGTCGAAGACAAGGAATCCAACGCCTATCAGTCGAGCTTGGTGTTTTGTGGCGACTCTCTTTATCTGAGCATCCTGTGCTCCGGCAGTGACACAATCAGTGTTGGAAATCCGAAGCCGCAGCCTTCCAGGAAACTACGTCGGCTGATTCGGGTTTCTCCCCAAGATTTGAGCGTCATTGGAATCTACACGTTGAAAGGCGACGAGTCTTCTGCTAAATTCGTGTCGCCAAAGCCTTTCGTCGCCTACGTCTCTGAAGGAATGCGCATCTACGAAGTCGAAATGAGTGCCGACCGCTTCAATGTACAAGTGTTCTCTCCGCATATCGACTTGAACGGCTCTTTGGAGTTTGAGTTCGTGCGCTCATTCGCGATCAACACCGAGCACATTCGATGCCCGCAATTTGTGAGCTACTTCTTGTCATTTGTGAGTGTGGAGCTGAGCGTCCCCGATGCTGAATTCACTTTTCCCGCGATGTACACGAACGGAAAGTGGCTTGGAATCGTGGTGTCGCCTTCGAATCAGTTATTAGACAAGTCTCACTGTGTGATGTTTGACTGTGAAGAAGGCGTGTTTATCGAAGAGGAATCCAGCAGCAATGAAGATGCTCCGATCAAGCTTCCGAAGTGTCATGAACGAGTGGTGCCTGGTCGTCTCGTCTGCTTCGATGCAAAGAACAACTTGGTATGGACGCTTGAATGCTCGAAGGCGAGCTTCTCGTACTATCGAAATCCTGGAAAACGGATTTCGCTGACCCAGAGAACATCCCCAGCTCAGATCCTTGGTCAAGTCCGGCAAACTGAAGCAATCATGGACGAGCAAGGGAGTGTGGATTCAAAAGTCGCTGAAGCTGGAGTGCGATTCGAAGTTTCGGCTAGCACCCGTGTACTTGGTTTCCTGTCTGAGAATGCTGAAGCGAGCGAGCCCAATGAATGGTCGGAGCTGCTGAGCTCTAACGATCCAGCCTCCGGACAAGCGGTGATCCCATTTGTAACCGATCTGGGAGAAACGAGCTTCAAGGTGTTGCTAAAGCTGATCAAACAGTACACAGCCCCATTCCAAGTGAGTGCGGCATCGACTATCGAAATCTACTGCTTGCAAGCATGTGTAAGCATCTTGGATGCTAACGTGGCTCTGCTTCTTCGAGTAAAACACGACAAGAAAGCCAACGAGGTTGTGAAGGTACTCCGCGAAGAGCTTTGGCCGCTACTAAATAGCTTGATTTACTCTTCAAACGTGGAGCAAGACGACCAAACGGAGCAACCAGAGTCCAGCCCAGACCCACGCATCTCGACGGCATGTGGCGAGCAAAGTGAGCGTACCAGGCTAGGTGTCATATCGAAGGCCCTGGATCTGTATGCAACATGCATCCACATTTTCCATCCCAACGTGGTGAAGCAGTTTGAAGGAGTTTTGAGGCTTTTGAAGCCTTGGAAGAATGGAACTGTCAGTGTGACAGAGCTGAAGATCGTTGGACGGTTACTTGGACACTTGAGCAACCGCGTGAAAGATCTGCAGCTGGCAATTCTCGAATCCACCGAGACGTTTGAGACTTTCAAGAAGCTGATTGGGTATGCAGTTTCTATCCAGAAGCAAAAGCTCGACAACATCCTCCGCTCCTCGATAAACAAGGCTTCATTGGATGACGAAGATGCCTTGACGGAGCTCACTCTTCTGATCAACAGCGTCTCTCAAAGCCTGTTTTTATCCTTGGGCGAGTCATCAGGTGACCAAGTCGCTATGGAGAAGTCTCTCTTGGTGCTTTCTCTATATAGCACTCTTTGCGACGGATGCAAAGACATTTGCTCAGCGCTTGCTATGGGTGTGCCAACAATACTTCACCAAAAAGTGTGGACACGCGCTGAAAAACCGCTGAGAAGAGGCTTCTTTGGTGTGCTGTCGCCAATGCTGTTTTCAAGTGGGTTGGCGTTTTTGAGGAATCAGGAATACTTCGTGACGAAGATGGCGTCGAAAGGTGACAGCTCGCGCATGAAAGCTGCGCTGTTTGCTTTTTTGAAGGAAAACGCACAGCAGTTATCATCACTTCTGAAGGCGATGGAGGTACTCGGAACCATGATCGCGCCCAAGGCCAAGCAGAAAACAGTGGAAAGTGTCATTGCAGAGGCGAAGCTGGAGACGATGGAATCTGCACACGAGTACGAAAATAATCTCGACGAGTTGAAGGAGCTTCGCATCCATGGAGCAACGAGATTGGTCGTGACGTTCGACCCTAGAAGTCGAACCGAAAATAACTACGATTACGTCACGTTCTACAAAGATCAGCTGAAGCGAGAGCATTATGGAGTGGGGCATTATTCTGGTCGTGACTCAGAGTACAACTGGCCAGGCGTTGGTTCCAATCCGCCGCTCATCATCGAGAGCGACCACTGCTTCGTAGAGTTCCACACGGACAGATCCAACACAGACTGGGGCTACAAGTTTACCGCGCGAGCGGAGATTTTGAAGAAAAAGACGTCGGTGAAGCGTCATTGGCTCGTGTTTCTGACCGAGGCTGTTGTCCATGTGCTTGATGAAAGCATGAAAGTATTTGTGGATGGGAGCGTGTTTTCTCCGGTTGAAGAAGCCGAGTTCCTCAATGAGCGATTCTTGCAGAGCGATCTGGTGAAAGGTGGAATTTCAGCAGATCAAACCCAGAACACGAACGTGCTCCAGCTTCTGAAGGATTTTGCGAATCCGCCCGCGAACTCGCACGCAGAAAAGGTCGTGAATGCTCTGATGGTTCGAAGCGGAACGCTGCGTCAACGCTCTACATCTTCATCGTTTTCGAATACGAATACGACCGAGTCGAGCGCAAATCAACGAATCAACAGCGCCGTGCGTGCCGTGGCAGCAGCGATTTTGCACCACAACATGTGGGGAATGGACGCCTACACATTCGCGGAAGACTTGCGAGATGATGTTTCCGATCAGTTGCTTCGCGGATGGAAGAACGCACAGAAAATGAGAGATTGGTTCCATTTAGGCGACGCGGCAGATGCAGGGATGCAGCGTCAAGGATCGCGAAAGCTGCGACGCCAGCCTTCAGCTTTCAAGGGGATCTCGGAAGAATCGCTCCAGATTTTGTGCGAGAACGTCATTGCACGTGCTCAATTTCTGTTGGAGCTCACACCAGCGTCATTTTCGTACGTCAGCAGTGCAAAGCGGCGCTGGGGACTTCTGGCAAAGTACGGCCACGCTATTGGCAAGATGGGGTCATCTGAATCGGCGATTGGCAAGTGGTACAACTTGCTCGATGAACTGCAGGCCGCAACGGAGCTGCGGAGCCTGTTCCAGTACCGACGCAACTCCAGTGAGCGAATGCGAGGTGGTCAGACCAAATCTGTGACTGAGCAGGTGCTTGAATTCATTCAAAGCGACGTGGACGTCGATGAGCTGTTTCGTGTCTTTGAAACGCGGAATGTGCGAGCAAGAAGTCGCACGTTTGGAATCGAGCTCTTCGTGGAAACCTGGTCGCGTTGTCCCAACCTCCAAGTGAAAGCTGCTCTTATCGAGTCGTTTGCAGCCACTATGAAGAAGATGGCCCAAACGTATTCGCCCTCGAGCGCGACGCCGAGTCCAATGTCAGCAATGGTTCACTTCTCCACTAAACTGAGCGGATGTCAAGAATCACTGCGACGCCAAGTCAGCGAATCCTTTGGAAAGTGTCTGAAAGAATTCTCAAGTGTGCTGAGTGCCACCCCACTTGATAACTCCAGCTGCGCATTGATTGTCGCGATCCTCAAGTCGTGTGCTCTTGATTACAATGTCGAGGATTCGTATCTTCTCCACGAGAGTCGGATCTTAGCTCAAGTGTTGCGATTGATGTCTTCCGACGTGATTCAGATCCGACGGGCTGCTCAGTCAGTACTGGGAGTGTTCCTGGCGCGATTTGTAGTCGGGAAGACTGGATCGAGTCCGGATTCTGCTGATCAGCGGAAAAACGAAGATCTTCTTGATGCCACTGCTTTCCAGCGACAGCTTTTTGCTGCCGTTGGGTTGCAGCTGGGAGGGATTGTGGCAATGACGAATGCTTCCGTGTTGGCGAGTGCGACGGATCATCCTCCTCCCGCTGCAAGTGCTGCAACACAAGCGCTGCTTTTAAGTGCGTGCCAACAGCATTACCTCCCAGATGGTGCTCCGGGTCTCACAGCACCATGCCTGGAAAAGAATCGTGTGAGCTGGAATCACTCGATCATGCTTTGGGTGTATGTGCATGGAGAGAATAATGTGTACGCCTTGAAAGTTGGGGATGAAGTGCGACGCGGTCCGGACTGGAAAGAAGGCAGCGACGAAGCAGGGGGTAACAAAGAAACTGGCGTTGTCTCTGCGATAGTCGGCCCGGCAAAGATTGAAGTCCGCTGGAGTAACTCTGTTGGAGAGTACGTCTTTGATCCCAAATCTGGAATCTACGAAGTGCTACTTGTCGACCAAGGCGTCGGTGGAGTGATCTTCTACAAGGGCAACAAGACCATGATCAAAGAGACTGCGTTTGCAGCTCCATGGTCGAACTTCGGGCTGTTTCTGAATGACCAACGCCAACTCAGCTACAAGATTTCTTGTGGTGGAGACCGAGAGTGCATGTACAATAGCAACTACAAGCTCGACGCGAACGAGTGGTCACACGTCGCGGTCGTCCAAGAAGGGGACACGATGAAATTTTTCGTGAATGGAGTGATGGCTTCGCATCACTTGCTCGATCCTTTCTTGCTGATGCATGGAAATGTGAACGCGTCCGAGTCGAAAATCGTCGAGTCGAAACACCCGTATCCCGATTCGGTCGACCAGTATTGGCCAGTGCATATTCCAGGCGCTTCAAAGATCCGAGTGACGTTTGATCCGCTGTGTGACATCGATCAGTCCACCGGCTTTGTTCGGTTCTACAAAAATGCGCGATGCAACGAATTTTGGGGAGAAGAGCGGTACTCTGGCAAGTACCATGACCCCGAGCGGAACTTTCCTGGTGCGCAAAGCCAGCGTGCTCGTGGACGTAGAAACTCAGATGCGGGGTTTAATCCGCCTCCAAACTCAGTGGAGATTCCGTCCGATCGATTCTTGGCGTATTTTCACAATGAAGGGAGCTCGAATGGCTGGGGCTTTCGGCTCCTGGCGGTGCCACAGTATCCACCCGACGTGAGCCTTGATTCGCAGGGCTCAGCCCCAGCTCCTGGGCTGTCGCTGAATCCGTTCCCATTCTACTTTGGTGAGCCACCGTGCAGAGTTCTTGACGAGCCAGCGGCAAAGTGCACAATATACCAACCCAAAGTGTGCGATTTCGCTACTTCGGAGAGTGGCATTGTTTCGGAAATCCAATCGACTTCCCCAAGTACAGAGGCACCACCTGCCCCATCATCAAGCGAAAGAGCTCTGCACATACTCAGCTCTCTCCAGACGTGCTGTGAAACATCATTTGGTCGCTCGCTGATCGGCTCGCCAGAGAATATCGGCAATCTCCTGTTTGTGGCTCTTGATGGGCGGATCGCGACGGTGCAGCGATGTGCCAGTGTCGCTGTCTTGCGCGAGTTGATGGAGTATTTATCTCCTGAAATTGCTGAAGCCCAGCTGAAACGAGTATTCCCGGGAATGGAGGTGGATCTAGTCGAGCGCCTGTTTGGCGAGATTGGCGAGTACCTGAACGTCTGGAAATTGTACTCTGGCGACGACGAAGCCGCGCAGAAAAAGATGTCGGCGAGCCTAAACGGTGTTGAAGAAGCGGGGATATTGGAGCTCCGCCGGTCAGCACAAGAAGCGACGAGTCTTGCCTCTGGGTACATTTCCCTTCTGCGGGGTTTGGCTGGGTATTTCAACTGGAACGAGCAGATCACTCGGCTCATCTCATCGTCTGTTGCAGAACTCAAGTCGATTACCAGTCCTGTAGCACGAGACATCAAATCACTGGGAAAAGTGATCGCTTCGTGCGCTGTACTAGGCGGGAGTTACGGTGGAATTACGATCGGCGGTCGAGTCACGTGCTGCGTCAATATCGACGGCAAAGAAACAGTCGAAACGGGCTATCTGCTCCAGTTTCGACTGAAGAACGGCGTCCGAACAGCGCAGATTCTTTTTGGCTACGATAAGACTCGTCCAATTGACGTCCCAGTGAGTGATATCGCGCATTTGGCTGATGAAGAGCTCGAAGAACTCGAGCATTTCCAAATGTGCTTGGCTCCTTTCGCGGATGATATCAGAGATTTCTTCAAGACTGTGCTGGAAGTAGATGTGGTGGAGACAAGCAACGGTCATGCGAAATACAAATCCAAGATCACAAGGAAAGAGAATGTCGAAGTTCTCGAGAGTGAGCATCCCTACTGCAGGGCGGAGGACACGACATATCCACTCGACTTTCGCGGTGCCGACGAAATTGTGATCTACTTTGACGAGACGTCGTGCACAGCCGGTCCCAACGATTACATCACATTTCTGAAGCGCAATGAATTCGAAGGAAGCAGCAAAACCTCGAAGAGGGAGCATTGGGGAGATGAGAAGTACTTTGGCGACAAATTTCCAGGTGTTGGGGACGTTCCGCCACTCCACATTCCAGCTGCAAGCGTCGACGTGTACTTTCATACAGATTCATCGACATCTCGAGATCCGATTGAGTGGGGATTCAAGCTTACCGCTCATGCATTTGAAGACACGCTGTCGTTTCCTCCGGAAATCCCTCCGCCGGTGATAGCAAATGCTCTGAATGATATTCGCACGCGATGTCTCAAAGCTGTGAGCTCTTTCTTCCGACTCCAGAAGAATTCCGATGTTGTCCCAGCGTTCGCGCCTCTCGTGTCTTCACTCGCGAAGATTGCAAATGAGCCTAGCGAAGGACGCCCGACGTGCTCAACCCCGAGAACTCAGGTGTTTGAATCCAAGCATCCGTATTCAGACAACGTGCTGGAATACATGGAGGTGGCATTCAGTGGTGCGTCAACATTGACGGTTACGTTTGATCCGCAATGCCGCACTGAGAAAGATTGCGATTATCTGTCTTTCTTCAAGGACAGGACTCTCACAGATCGGTGGGGCGCCTATCAGTACACCGGGGAAGGTGATGCGGGAAACTGGCCAGGCGTCGGCGGCAGGCCTCCTCTCGTGATCCCCAGCGATTCTTTTACGCTGTTCTGGTGCACCGATCAGTCGAATGTTGAATGGGGCTGGAAGTTTACCGTCACTGCTGAATTCAAGCCGATGGCTCCTTCCTTGCTATCGCTGGAACGCCTCGATAAGCGCTCATATCATTTGTTCGAAATTCTGTACGAGAAGATGAAGCCTCAGAGATCGCCGTATCCGGAGGAGTTCGAAGGCTACGAAGCTATTGACGACGATGAAACTGGAGACCACTGGACGAATGATCCGATTCGCCAGATTATCATGTCAGGGGATACTGTGAACGCGTCGTCTTCGTTGGCTTCGAAGAGATCGACCACAGCGAGGTACAAGGTCATTGACGAAGCTGGCGCGAAGATTTACAGAGACCAAGGCAAAGAAGAGGTAATCGGCGAGCTTCAATCAGGACAAGAATTTGCTGCAATCTACCACGAAGACGGGTGGTTGAGACTTCTGAGATCGACAGCGGTAGACGAACAGTGCGGTTGGGTGCGGCAAAGAAGCGACGACAAGCTTCACGTCACGTCTACTGAAAGTTTGACACGGCACGAAAACTTGCTGGTTATGGGGATTGACGACTCTCGAATGGAAATGCAGCACTCTGTTTTGGAGATGAACGAGAGCAACCAAGAGCAAGATGCGCTTTCGAGTTTCTTCACTCAGTTCGCGTTTGAAAACCTGAAAGCCCAATGCAACCGCTTCCAGAGCTTCGCGTACGATTCGCACCGTGCGCTCGCGACCAAGTATGCGCGCGAAGCCATTTTGGGTTTCATCTCGTGTCATGCAAGTGTAGGGGCTGTCCAGTTAAGTGACTTCGAAGACGAGAACCAATTTCTAGTCTTGCTCACTCACTTGTTTTCCCGCGACCAAACAGCAATGAAATCTGAGTCTGGGACATTGGAAGTGCTGGAGAGCACTGTGCGCCACTTGATCGACGATTCGCGGAACACTGTTCACCTCGAGCGTACTATGAGCCGCTGCTTGGAGTTGCTGAGTCGTGCTGCGCAACTGCTACCTCCTGAACGCGGCATAGTTCGAGTTCTTGAAAGCGCACATCCGTACGAAAGCAAGATGGATCAGTACTGGCGGGTGTCAATCCCTGGAGCGAAACAGATTGCGATCACATGCGATTCCAATTCGAAAAGCGAAAGCGGTTGTGCGTGGCTGTGCTTTTACAAGGACGGCTCACATCGAACGGAGACGTACGGCGAATCCCAATACGGAGGTCGAGCAGAGAGCGCAACTTGGCCAGGCTGCGGAGGACGACCACCACTTATCATCAAGGCAGATTCGTTCGAAGCCCATTTCCACTCCGAGTCGGATAAAAACGACTGGGGGTTCAAAATGTTTGCTGTTGGAGTATTCAATAATGGAAGTGGTGCTGCAAATCAGAAGCCACAAGCTCTTGACGCGAAGTCAGCAATGCTCCTTCTCAGTGTGTGTTGCTGGCTGCTGGAGATCTTCTCGTCAGAGTTATCCAAGAGTGGTCGCGTATTGGGCAAGGCTGTCTATTCGTCCCGGATGATGGAAACCTTGACTTTCAGTCTAAGCGAGCTCCCCCAGCAGCTGAGACCGAATGTGCTGCAAATTTTGATCAACCTGGCCCAGAACCCGGTCCTCTTTCACAGAGTATCACATCTACTGGTAGAACGCGTGCGCGACTTGGTCAAGTTGAAACTGGCAGTGCAGTACAAGGCAGAAGAAGCAAGCGAGTCAAAATCGCATTACTTGCAGATGCTCGTCCAGTGTGCGGTCGCTATTGACTTGGCAACTGAGAGTGGACGGTTCCGAGGCGCGATGAATGCATCTCTGCAGCCTCGAAAGTCTCAACGACTAACGCTATCGGAAGAATCCAGTGCTCCGAAATTGTGTGAATGGTCAGCAAATGAATATCAAGGCTCCAAGCTGCACCAACACCAACTTCTTCTGATGAAAGTAACATCTCCATTCAGTGCAGTTCTTTGGGCAAAGTTGCAATCCGCGGGAAAGCCACAAGTGGTCATCGAGTGGAGTGAAAACGGTACCGTCTGCGTTTTCGACACGAAGAAGAACGGCCGTATCGAGTTCAAAGAGTTTGCGGCTCCTCTTTGCGCTGGAGATACTGTCTCCTTTCAGCTTGATTTCGAGCACCACCTACTTGTTCTCCGAAAGAACAGACTCATCGCTGGCGTCATTGGAGATCAGCTGCAACTCGGCAGCGGCATCAATTGGAGTGCTCTTTCAATGAGCAGTTTCGGAGAAAAGGCGTTGACAATCGGGGCTACCACTGGGGACGCAAACGACGAGATTTGTGGCGGAGTTGTGTCTGCTTCTCCATTGGCTCTGATGCCAGCGTGCATCGCTCCAAGTTGGTACACCAAACTCATTGATTCTGTCGGAATGATGTTGGCGTTCCATGATCATCGAGCTGCCGAGGTCGTCGTTGAAGAAAGCTCGCACCCTCTGAAGTATGATACGCAGACAAAGAAGCTTTACAAAGAGGTCAAGATCCCAGGCGCGGTCGCGCTTGAAATCAAGCTCGATAAGCGATCGCGGTTTGGAAAGAAGGATTCTTTGCAATTCCGTATGGGCACCTCGTCGACAAGCGACTCGCAAGAAGCAGCAAGCGTCAGTTTTACTGGACTGAATGGAGATCAAGATCACTTGAAGAACCCACTACTCTTTCTCAGTGAAAGTCAAAAACGCAATGACTTGGTTCGCGTTGGGGATCTTGTCGTTCGCTCACGTGATTGGGAGTACGGCGATGAGGACGGTGGGATCGGGAGCGTCGGAACTGTCCAAGAAGTTGTTCCCTGGAATGGCCAAACTGGCGCTGGGGTCCGAGTTTTGTGGCGAGCTACCGGAAAGCCGCAGGTATATCGATGGGGCTTCAATGGGCGATTCGATGTTCAGCTTTGCTCGTGCGCGGAGTATCGAGAATCTCCGCTGTTGATTCCCGGCGACACCCTTTCATATTCATTTCAGCCTTCTACCGACTCTGGAGTTTCAAAGCTGGCGTTTACAAGTGAAGAGCTTCGTGGGTTTAGCGAGAGCTTGAGACTTCGGGATGCAGCTCTGGATCTTCGGTTGAAGAGTGCAAACAGCGAGAGCGTGGTCATCGCTGATTGCACATTGGAAATGTGGATGAATATCGATAAATCCAGGGTGATTTCGTCCGAGAGCAGTGCGAGCGCTACGCCAGTGGAATTGTTCCGCCTAACGAGTCCAGAATCGAGAGCCTCGCTTTGTGTTTCGACAGACCAGTATGGATCCATCTCCGCTGCGTTGCACGCGAGCGATGAAAAGCATATGCCAGCGTCGCAACACCCCTTCGAGAACGATCATGCTGGGTCGAACCCGCTTGCTTTTGACCAGTGGGTCCACTTTGCTGCTATTCTTGCTGGATCGAAGTTTTTGCTGTACCAAAACGGAGAACTGAGCTACAGTGCGCGATGGGATCGTACCAAGTTCTCGTTCAGCTCGACATCTTTTTGGAGAAATACTGAGGTAAGTGGTGAAGGGGGCACTCCAGTATGCGCCCATCTCTACGATCTGCGGTTGTGGGATGTAGCTCTGAAGGCCGAACAGCTGAAGAGTCATGCCAAGGGGCTAGACACGGTGAGTAACAATGAGATACAGCCGCAGTCACCTGCGCTCCCAAAGACTCATCGGAACCACGGACACCCAATGCCGTCTTTCCTGGCCCCACCATCTCCTTCACGCTCTCCATCGCGATCGATTGCAGTCCCAAGCCACCTGAAGAAATGGGCAACAACCAACCGCACGGGGAAAGAAATAGTCACTGTACGAGCGAACGTTTCAGTCAAGGTTTCGCCTTATCCCAGTGACGATGTCGTGTACTACGAAGCATACCCGTTATCGAGCGGCAAAATCTCAATTGGTTGGATGTGGAGCCATGCAGCGCCTGCAAACGGAGAGTTCGTGGTCGGAGAGAATGACGATTCGTTTGGCATCGAGCCTCATCAGCGCGCCGCTCACTTCCGGGGCCACTCCGTCGAGCTTGAGCCGTTTACCTCCATGGGAAACAGCGGCTTCAGCAGTCCTCGTGGCAACAGTCACGGCAATGGCAGCTTCAACTCTCCTGATTTCGTTTGCCGAACTGGAGATGTGATAGGGTGCGCTCTTGCTCTCAAGACCAGCGAAGTGCTGTTCTACATCAACGGACAGCTCGTTGCGCGCGCTGGACTTCGAGATTCGGAGGTGAACCACTTTTCTGGCAGCATGGAGGTCACCAGCAATGGGGCGAATGACACAGCAGCAGCTGATTTCGATGGTTTCCAGAATGAGTTCGACCAGTTGGTGAACGAAATGTGCTCGATCGGATTCTCCCGTCAGTCGTCGACCGAGGCGGCCTCATCGTCTGGCGCTGCAAGTACCGCCGAGGCAGCCGGGTGGCTTCTCGAAAGGGATCCTAACGACATCACGAGCGAGGTAGCATATTCTCCTCGAAGGCGCTCTACCAGATCTCGAAGTAGCTCGCAATCAGCGAGTGATTTCCACGAGATTGGCGCGCAAAGCGGGCTATCGCCAGTCGCGACGCTGGGACCTCAAGGTGCTCAGGGTGTTATTTGGAATTTCGGAGAGCGCGCCTTCAAGTATCAGCCAGCGCCAGCGGAAGGACCATTGTTATCTGTGATTGAGGCAGCAGGTATCCCAGAAGACGCGCTGCATTTTGAGATCTACGATCACTTGGAAGCAAGTTGGCAACAAGTGGCGTACCGTCACAAGGTGCAGGACATTGCGCCTCGGATGCTTGGCTGGTGGAAGCTGGACGAAGGGGAAATAGTGACTCTGAATGACTCGAGCGGCAACAGCAATGTCGGCGATATTGTTTGGGATCGTCGCCTTGAAGGAGAAACCTCACCATCGAGCGTGGGAGCACTTTGGAGCCACAATCTATCTCCTCCAAGTGTGGCTCTTAGACGAAGCAGTGACAGCTCATCATCTCCATTTTTGCAGAGCGACTCGGTAGCAGATGGAGAGAAACCAAAACGCGGAGACTCGTCGAGTGGTGAACGAGAGAGTTTGTGGGGATACCGATTCTACGTAATACCGCACTATTCATTCGAGACAATCGGTCACGAGAGGTTCCAAGAGCAAATCGCTCGACTTGGTGGCGTCGGGAGCCGTGCAACGCAGCTTCGACAAGACAAGCAGCTTGTGAAGTACGTCAACAAGGCTGCACAAGCCAAGCAGATGAGCGTTTCGCGGCTGCTACGAGCGACGTGGAGTGAAATCGCGCCTCAGCACGACGAGCTGCTGCGGTGGCCAATGCTTCTAGAGATTGCAACAAGCGTGGGTGTGGAGCGACGAAATGCTGAGAACGGAGCCATATCGTCCACAGCCGCGAGCGTTGAAGGAGTATCCCAAGAGCGGCTCGCAAAGAGGTTCAAAATGCTGCAAGATTTCAATACGGCGATCAATCGCGTACTCCCATTTGTGGGCTTCCATCCTCCGCCTTCATTGAAATCCCCTACCAACTCGACTCCAGTTCAAATGCTGTATGATCTGGTATCTGGCCAACGCCACCGCATCTTCAATCTTGTGACGCGAGTCGTGTGGGATGAAGCGCTTAAACGAACGAGTGAGACGAGTATGGCACTCGAACTGTCGCTGAATCGCCCCAAGGCGACGCGGCACCGCAGTACGGGAAAAGTCGACACGGATGGGCGGTATGCGCTGTTCTCGCAGGCTTTCCGACAGCTGAATTCGCTGAGCGGCGCGCACTACAGACGCGCAGACAGGTTTTACCACGTCACTTTTCTCGGTGAGAATGCTCAGGACGCCGGGGGCCCGTACCGGGAAACCATGGCGCAATACTGTGAGGAACTGCACAGCGCGCAGCTTCCACTGCTGCTGCCGACATCGAACTCGCAGCACAATGTCGGCGCTGGACGAGAGAAATGGGTGCTGAACCCGGGAGCAACCACCGTCACGCTGCTGCAAATGTACGAGTTCCTGGGCAAACTGATGGGTGTGGCGCTGCGTAGCAAGCAGTATCTGTCACTAAACATCGCGTTGATGATCTGGAAAAGACTGGTTGGCGATCAGCTGCACGTCGACGACCTTGCAGCGGTCGATTCGATGATCGTGAACTCGATGCACAAGATGCGCACAATCGACACGTACGGAGTGACGGAGGAGATGTTTGAAGATATTGTGCTGGAGACGTTCACGACGTTGTCGTCGGACAATCGCGTGGTTCCCCTCAAGTCGGACGGACAGAGTATCGCAGTCACCTTCGCGAACCGTTGTGAATATGCGGATCTTGTCGAGTACTACCGCTTGCACGAGTTTGATTTGCAGATTGCGGCTTTGTATCGTGGCATCTCGACAGTCGTGCCGGCGAAATTACTGTCGTGCTTCACAGGACTGGAGCTGGAGCTGATGGTGTGCGGCAGCCCTGAGGTGGACGTGGATTTGCTCGAGAAGTGCACAGAGTACTCGAGTTGCAGTGCGAGCGACGCGCACATCGTCTGGTTCTGGCAGGTGTTGCGCAGCTTCTCGCACGACGAGCGAAGCGCGTTCTTGCGGTTCGTATGGGGAAGATCGCGTTTGCCAGCGCACGAGAAGGAGTTCCCGCAGCTCTTTAAGCTCCAGTCGTTCAGCAAAGCGCAACCGGGGCGCTCATCCGACGGGTACCTGCCGATCTCACATACGTGCTTCTTTTCAGTTGAGATGCCCGTGTACTCGAGCGAGCAGGTGCTGCGTGACAAACTGCTCTACGCGATCTACAACTGCCAGGAGATCGATGGCGACGGGGACAGCGTCGCCGCGAACCAGCTCGGGTGGGAAGAGTGAGTGGGCGAGACTGAGCCGTCATCGTGAACAAGAGGTGAAGTGTGAGAGAGTTTGGATGCATGTGGAATTGTTAAAGTTCACGAATTGATTGCCCATATTAAATATGACTCTGGGTTCAAAGCTCACATACCTTGAACCCTTTTGACAAACTAGACATCTCCGACATTGACAATGCCTGGGCCGGAGGAGCTCGTGCCAATGGAGCGACCTGAGCCACTGGAGCCGCCTGAGCCACTGAAGCTGCCAGAACTGCTACCACTACCTGACTGGCTGTTAGCCAAACGCACTGCTGAGCTACTGCTACTAGCTGCTCCCAGAGTTGGCGTCGATGCATTCGCACTCGCTGAAGAAGAGGAGGCAGCAGTTGGTGATGGTGC
>JAADVN010000457.1:0-18291 GCA_023335535.1 Globisporangium spinosum | reverse complement strand
GGCTCAGCTTGCGGGACTCGGGACCCATGCAACACAAGCTGCCGATCACCGTGTAGTCCTCGGAGAAGAGCGGGAAGCCGCAGTAGAAGCCCAGGTTCAGCTCGTTCACGCACTTCATGTAGCCGAAGCGGATGTCCGACTTGGGGTGATAATAAATGATGACAAACAGCACCTTTGAAACAGATACCGAATTGTGCAAACTTTCTCGAGTCCATTTTTTTTTCATTTTGATGCGTGGTGTCGAAAGCCAACCTATTTCGTATTCTCCAGTTGGTGCTCGTTGCAGAAGCTACATACTTGTCAAGCCACCTCCATCAAGCGTCAAAGAAGCGGCGAATCAACCAGCAAGAGGTCGCTCTGCTCCTAACTCAAGCTTTTAGTTCGTCAGTTGGCTAGTTTGGGTGGTTTGATCCCTGTCTCACACTCGTGAGACCTCTCGAGTCCTTCTCAACTGGCGGATGTCTCCCCTCCCCCTCGAGTGCCCAGCCCAGCGCACACACTGGCCTCTCATTATTGAAAAGCGTACCGAATCGATCGACTGAGCAACATCAACGATGATGAGCAAGGCACGACTGCTCTCGACCGTCACGGAGGCGCGCATAGAGCTCTCGCAGCTCGCGGAGAACCAGTTCGAGAAGATCCGTCGCGCGATCGGCAACGCGCGCGTCGTGCTCATCGGCGAAGAGACCCACGGCACGCAAGAGTTCTATGCGCTGCGCGCAGAGATCACCAAGGCGCTGATCGAGCGCGAGGACTTCTCGCTCGTGCTCTGCGAGTCGGACTTCCCCACGTTCTACAAGCTGCACCAGTACGTCGGCGGCACGCAGTCGGCCACACAGATGCTCTCGAACTCGCCCTCGGACATCTACTCGGCCTCGAAGCCGGTGACGTCACCACCACGAATGCCATCCATGGAGACCTCGGAGGTATCGTCTCACCCTGCGACAATGGCAGCTGCAGACATGCCGAATATGTCGGCTGAAGAGGTCATGGAGGTGCTCAAAGCCCGGTTCCCCGTGTGGATGTGGCGCAACGAGGTCGTGCGCGACTTTGTGCAGTGGCTCAAGGCCGAGAACCTGCGTCGCGAGATCACGACGACCACGCCGTACTACTCGACGCTTCCCGTCGCGCTCTTTGGCCTCGACATCTACAGCATGTTCACGTCCACGGACCAGGTGATCTCGTATCTGGACGCTGTCGATCCGGAGATGGCCGACCGTGCGCGGAAACGCTACGGTGTGCTGCAGAAGTTCCGTCCCGATGAAGCAGAGTACTGTCGCGCGCTGCTTCGCGGCAAGATCCAGCCGCAGAACAATAAGATCAAGCTCATGCTGGACGAGCTCAACGGCAAGGCGGGCGAGTACAAGTCGCTCTTTGGCGACGGCGATGAGTACTTCAGTGCCCACGAGAACGCGCGCATCGTGTTGGCGGCAGAGGAGTACTATCGCCAGAGCTACTTTGGCGGCTCGCTCACGTGGAACATTCGCGACCACGCGATGGTGGACATGATCATGAACGCGCTCGACTTCCACGACGAGAAGCTCGCCGCGCTACACAGGGACAACGCGGAGAGCGGGAACACTGAAGAAGGGTCGCGAGCGCCACCGCAGCGAGCGCGAGCAGTGGTGTGGGCTCACAACTCCCACATTGGTGACGCGGAAGCCACCGAGCAGTACGAGCGCTGGGGCCAAGTGAACGTCGGCCACCTGGTGCGCCAAGTGCTCGGCAAGGAGGACTGTTTCTTGATTGGATTGTCGACGAACACCGGGACTGTGCGCGCTGCTCGACGCTGGAACGGACGGGATCACGTCATGGAGCTCAACCCTGCGTTAGAGGGAAGCACGGAGGAAATCCTGCACGAGGTGAGCAAAGCCGCGCCAGAGATGAGCGAGTTTGGGCTCTTTTTCCGCAGGAACCCGGTCGATGAGGTGACGCCCAGGGTGCTCTCGCCTGCGGAGGAAGTTGCGCGAGCGGAGCTGGAGAAGAAGCGGCTCGAGCGCTTTGTGGGCGTGCAGTACGTCAAGCAGAGTGAGCGCCAGTCGCACTACTCGATGTGCTCGCTGAGCAACCAGTTCGACCTGCTGATCCACTTGGACGAGACATCGGCGCTGCGTCCGCTCCCGGAGCTCATGGAGCCCCATGTGCCGCCGCCGCCGTCTGCAAGTCTCCGTCCTGGGACCGTGGACTACACCAAGTGGGACAAGTTCTGCGCGGACCAAGACGAAGAGGACGACGATGAGTCCGAGCCAGCGAAGTGAGCGAAGAACAAGAAGAGGGGAGGCTCTGTGTGTATGGATTATGGATAAATTGTATCGATTGAAGGTGAAACAAATGTATTGTGTCAGAGTAAACTGAAATAACGCTTTGAGGGTATACTAAACTAAACTGCATCATCATTTTGCAAAACTGGGAGCCCTGGTTTTCAATAGAGCTCAATATTTTTTGCCCAAGAAACTCAATCGCTGCACAGATAACATTATACGGAATTCAATTTATACTTTTTCTTTCGTGCACGAATAATTTCCTGCCATGGATCTCTATTTCGATTTACACACTCTATTATTCTCGTTCTGCATCCCAGTAACTTGGATGCCCTTTCTGATTCTCTTGGAAGTTCTTGCGAACTGCTTGTGGTCGTTATGTGCTACACTCGGTTCCAAAAGAGTCGGACAGTGGAGGGTATCTGGTATATCGTTGGCCAACTCTCTTGTGAGTTGGCCAATAAAATTCAGCAGCCAAGAAATGATTCAAGATGAAATATAAGCAGACGAGCACCCGAATGGGTCTGTGATCTCAGCATAGGGCACACACAGCACTGCGTCGTCAACACCAACAGACTGACTGGCCTGATGAACTACTTCACAGTCAATCAGGACGAATGCAACCCGGATACATACATTTGGGTTGTTCTTGCTAACAATCCAAGTTCTCTCGGAACTGTAGAACGATAACAAGCAAGTACTGTCCTGGACAGTAATCATTTTAAATGTCCGAGAGGTCCTGCAACCCAGAGATGCAAGCCATAATGACAGAACGGAGGAAAACGGAAGCCCAGTGAATCCCTCGCACGCCAGTCCAACTACCAAACTATTGGGCGAACAATGAGTTGAAGTTCCTCGGCGCTATGTTAATGCTACACCAGCTTTCGTTGTCAAGTAGCTTAGGTCTTGCTGCCTAGTATTTGGGATCCCACACAAGATCACCTACATCTTGGCGCCATTGTCCGGGCTTAAGATTCGTTCCACCTACCTGCTACTGTGACAGGACAAAAATGTTCATATTTTGTGTTATCTCATAATTCGAAAGACAATTGATGAAGAAGCCACTTTTCTCGATGCTGCGCTATACTTTTCAAGGGCAAAATCTCAAAATACAGGGTCTATTTCGGATGTGTAGCATATAGTACGGTACAGATTGCATGCAGTACTCTACGCTTCCTGGTGAACATTTGACGAGTTTTCGTCGTCATGAGAAACCGTTTGGCCTCTTTTGGCCGTTAAAAGACGCCAAATGGTTCTCAGCCCCACACGGTAAATCTCATTTCAGTCTTCAAGGTGAAGTAGAACCTCTCGTGGAGCACCTCCCCCGTTGGGTTATCATAGGGTAGGTACAGCCGTGCCAAGCGTCACAAGCTGCGAATTTACTGGGTTAAATCCGGGCGAAGCTAGCGATCTCTCTCGTTTCTCATCTTGGATCCTTGGGCTCGAGTGGAGAATCTGCCGCGAGTCCAAAGGTTCTCACGAAAGAGAAAAAAAAACACTTCGCCACGACGGTTTGGTTTGACGGACAAGTTGAAACATGTGGGGATCGTGACACCAAGCCATTGGGGAAGAGATGGGGTCTGCCGACTGTCTCTCATGAGGAAGCTGAAACTGTACAGCCGCAAGCAAAAGCAAGCCTGTCAGCCCGCACTGATGATGCCTTAGGTGATGCGAACGCTGTCATGTGGCGTCGTGTACAGTAGAAATCGTGTGCGTCTCGACCACTGGTTTGTGGCTCCGAAACCCGAGCTCTCGCTGATGAGAGGTGTTGGGCTAAAAAGGGATTGAGTTCCTTTGACCGGACGAAGTCTGGATGTGTTGAGCATCGATGTCTCTATATGGCATTTTTAAATTGTGCTAAATAATGTGCTGTATAAACGTGAAGGCAATACTACATCATTAAAAAATCACAATTATCGAGTTTGCCAACCGGCGCGAAGATGACAATTGGTCGGAATAGTGATGCACATAGGCACAATATGCAATATAACACCCGTATGTGACGTGTATTCACAAAAATGTACCTTGAGATCTTGAGGGTCATACCTTCCTGTCGTGGATCTCTAATGAAGATAAACAGTCGTGGCCTTGAACCGTGTGGGTGACGCAGAAATCTGAGCTTCGCGTGCCGGGGTCGGTGTTCTCACTGGTTCAAATATCTCGAACCCCTAAATATTTCTTGGGAAATTCAGAGACGCTCCCGTGCTGCTCGAAATGACAGGAATGGCTGGACTCTCTGCTGGCTGCACAAAAACATGCGTAGAGATGATGTCTGGAAACACCTAGCCAGTGCCAAACTCTTCGCTGATCCCACAAGAAGAGATGCCCTTTCTGAACCTTGGAACTTCTTTATGCTGCACGTTGTCTCCTCACTCTGGCGAGGGAGCTGGTCTCGAGGGGTACTTGTACCAGATAATGCAAGAAGTAGATAAACCAGATCTGCAGCTCGAAAACGGCACTCGAAATATCAGGTGAGCTATAAACCTAATGATTTTTTTGCTGTGATCACAGCATAGGGAGCGCGCACGCAGGACTGCACCAACATCGTTTAGCAGATACTAGCTGCATCGGGATACACGCAGCTTGGATCCGCATTATGATACCCCAGCACTAGGGTTGTTCTCATGAGAAGCGGTCGCGGATTTCAAGGTTCTCTCGAAAGAAAAGCACCTATCAGGTGTGATAAGCAAGCAACCTTTTGGGTACTGTGGCAGCCCTGCAACCCAAGCCATCACAAGAGACGGGGATGACGCCTGCTGAACGCTTCGCAGGAGGGAACAAGATTTGCTACCACCACAGCAAGATGTAGATCAGTCCAACCTACCGTATTGCTGGTGTTGGAGGTTGCTGGTACTTGCTGAGCAGAAGGTTCCTGTTTCCTTTTTGGTAGGGCTCAAATATTATGTTGCAGCGTGGTTTAGGTCTCCCTTTGAATCCCTCCCCGCCACTCGTTTGTGAGACCTGAAACATCTGTGGCAGCTCAAAGCCGCCTCATGTTTAGTTCGCGCCATTTCAACCTTCAAATTTGTTTCGCGTATGATAGCCAAGAGATGCTCTTATTGTGTGTTATCACAGTAGTATGCTTGTTTTTTCGTCAACAGTCATTCACTTAATTTCTGGTCTTCGCAGCATCGCAAATCACTGCGTAGCAATTGTGCACTCACTACCTTAGGTGTTGAAATATATCCACCATCTTCGGAGTACTGTATGAAGGCAAGACCATGCATCGTAGAATATTTCGGATTTGTAGCACCTCTTTTGAGACCAAATCTGTTGGGCATAGGGGATTCCCAAAGTTGGATTTGTGCTGGCATTGTGGTCAATAGACCAAGAATTTTATTTACTACATAGTGTCTCGTCCTCTCTCTTTGTAGAACGTCGGTTGCGCACTTTGTAGGTCCTTCTTCAAGGTAGCAGTGCCTGCCTGAACCGTGGGCATTGTCGTAATCTCCATGCAATCAAGTTGCCGCAGTCGAGGCAAATGGAGCCGGTATAGTCGATTTGTACGCGCTGTCTTGATAATTTGGTATACACAGTCAAAAAAGACCAATACGGTTTTGCGTTCACCCACAAAGTGGATCTCATTTTCTGACTTCAACGTGAAGCAGGACCTCTTCTTTGCATTACCGATGAACACAGTACACGTAATGCTGCGCCGTCCTCATCGAGCGTTACTGGCTGCATCTGGATGAGCGAGCGCATTTCGCGTCCACACTTTGTCAACCCAGAGCTAGGGTTATTCGTGTTGAATACTGTAGCTGTCGCGAGTTGTCCCGAACTTTCATGCAAGAAAAAAGCACTTTGGCTTGGACGGATTGACGAACACGTCATCTGCTGGAACACCGCGGAGGTCCGAACTCAATCCAATGCGGAAGAGATGGGGTCTGGCGAGTGTCTCGCACGGAGATACTGGAAGCAAAAATCAAGTCTGTCAAAACGTGTTGAAGATGCCGTACAGTGATGCGAACGCAGTCACGTGGCGCGGTGTACAGTAGATCTAGTTTGCCTTCCTATCTCTGGTTTGCGGCTCCTCTAATTGCCGGTGACACCCGTATCGTTCCAGCGCCAGCACCAAATCCGGGCTGTAAATTTGTTTCGTGCACCTAGCATAGCGAAAAGACTGTAGTTTGCTAACCTATTGACAAGGTATGCGATAACTCAGCGACTCAAACCCATGCTCCAACGTACTTTTATGCGAAGTCTTTTCGATATCAGACAGTGTGAACTTCTCTTGAATGGTACGTAGCGAATATTACCCAAGATGTATAGTGCTTTCTTGAAGATTTAACCCCGGAAAAAAGCCTCTGTTTTTCTGATCAAAAGTAGTTCCGACCAGTTTGCTGCCAAAGATAAGCTGTGAGAAAAACTGAAATACGTAGCAATGAAGTTTAACAATGCTGCATTGCATTGGTTAATGCGTCAGCATGGAGGTCAGTAGCTGCTTCTAAACCACTCGTAATGTACCGTAGTATCTGCATGCCCCAAATGCGCGGCTCCAGCTGTGTCCATCGTAGCATGACGTGTTTGTGTCCTGATCTAGCACGTGCGGGTGTTTGTTCTCGGTGTATCCTCTCAGCCGCTAACCCTCCGGAGGGCAGGTGGAGGGGTGTTGACGTCCGTCCTTCACGCGCTACTATAAAGTCCAAGGAAAGCGGCATGACCTTTCTGACTCTCTTTGAAATTCTCGTTGCGTGACTTCTCATTCAAAAGAGGTTTTCTCGTAGATAACAATCAAATTGACAGCCTGATCAACTGATCTAATCGAATAGATTCCTGCTGTGATCACAGCATAGAGTGAGAACCCTTAGCACTCTGTGCCAACAAACTGAAGTGCTGGGGTGAACTAGAATGGATGTAACTCGGAGCCCTTCATGAACAAGCCAAGCGTGGGTGTTGTTCTCGCTGAGAATAGACTCCATTAAAATTTTAAAATCATACCACAACGCTCACAAAGTAACTGGACTGTTTACCCATTTCGGCCCAATAATCGTGCAGAAAGAGCATTTCGGAAGACTAGCACCTGTTTATATTTGCAACCGTAATTTAAGTGCACATATCAAATGAGCATTAACTAATTCACAGATTACTTGCCTATAAGTTTATAGCATCTATACAACCACCCTACCTCAAACATAAATGCTCACACTCAGAAAAAATATGACAGTGGCGGTCGCTTCTCGTCGAAGTGAGTGATGAATGTAAGACAAGCAGGCAAGAGCAAGCTGACTGGCCAAATGTGACCAAATAGAACTGAAGCTGAATGTTATGTATATTTCCACTGTAACAATTATGCACTAAAAACAGAGACATGGATCTCTCATTCGGTTTACACGGTTTAAATCCGACAAAAAGGCTGCTCTTTCTTGCTTGTGTATCCTCGAACTTTTTTAAATCTTAAATGATTTTATCAAAGATTTATAAAGTACAGTCGGTTGATTGATAGTACCACATGTGTGGATGGATGGAGAACTAATTCAACTGTGGTACCTCCGCTGAGATCACAGTGTTGACGGTGCGGAGCAATATGTGCCCTATGACAGCATAGGGGACATGCAACACTGCGCCGTCTCCATCAGTAGCTACTGGCTGGCCAGGGATGGATGCAACCCAGGTGCACACCTGGGCTCTTTTTGCTGAGAAGCTGTCGTAAGTCTCCTAGGCTCTGCCGAAAGAAACGGAATCTGTGTTGATGGATTGCTCCGCAAGCAGCCTTTAAAGGCGACGGGAGGTCCTGCAACCCAAGTCGCCGTGGGAGAAAAACAAGCAGGAGAAGGAAGCCTTGCGGTTGTGTCATTACGATGGAGCTGAAGATCGGCTACTGCGAGAAAGAACTTTGGACCGGTTCAACAACCCTACTGTTTTGCATTGGGGCTGTGCTTTGGAAATATGTTCAAAACATTGTGTATGTGCTTGGTAATCCTACTGAAGGTTTTATTGTGTAATACGAATGCTACTTTACGTTATATCATGATCCGCGACCACCCAGGATTTGCCCCATTTAAGGTTTTGAATTGTGTTCCTTGTGCCTCCTATTCGATAAAAAGTTGCTCCCAGTTTGTGAGAAAATACTGGCAAGGGTTGCGATCGAATTGATGCTTCAATATCAGGGGTCATTTCATGTGAAGATTTTTCGATGCCATGTTGTTGTGCAGATTTCAGGGCATTGTTGTGTGATCACCTATTTCAGATGCTAGTGAGTTTTACTATTTTACTCATCAAATACTTTACTAGAGGAAGCTGGTGATGAGGTGACATTGTAGCAAATTGGCGAGATCTAAATATCGTACAGACTGAAATATGTACACAATCCCAAAACCAGGATAGAGTCACCGCCTCTGTTGAAGACGGTGCGCAGTACTATAGTACATTGCATACCATATGAACTTACACACGTTCCTTAACTAGAAAAGCTTCGAAGAACAACGCATTATTGTGGCATTGAGCTCATAATCGACGACATATTTAATGCAAGCAAGAGGTTTCCGTTCTGGTAGGGCCACCAGAACTGTACGCAACGTCGACAGATCTCATCAGATGGATAAGTATGCGATCGCCTCAACTCCACTCTAAGATGAACGCATTCATACATCTACAAAACGTTTCCGTAAGCTTATCTGCATACTCTTGCTTTGTGACGCATATTTTCTGTGTAGTTATTATTTGTGCAGTAAAAAATACCTTTTCAAACAGCTTGAAAATGATTTTGCGAGTCGAAAGTAAAACAAAAATCATGGTTCTCTAATGTGCTGTACACGGTCAAAAGACTCCCTCGCACATCACCAAGATGTTCTGTCCTTTCTGTCTTCGTTTTCCTTGAAGGCCTCATCCTCTTTTTGCGTCTCCTCAATCTTTAGAGGCCTGCGTTTGACTGGTTTTGGCAGAATGAAAGAGATCCGCAGCCAAATGATAATGACACAAGACCTGTGAGGTGAGCAAAAAGAGATCCAAGGTGGGCAATCACAACCACAGGTTACCGTTAGAACGTTTTAGGTAGGTTGATTCCAAGCATAGGGAGGGTACCGTCCAACAATACACTGCCGCCTCGCAATCAGACTGATATGGAAATCAGAGGCGCGACGACGACGCTGGACTCTCCCGCTTCGCTCAATCGATTGGTTAGGTTACTCCATCTTCGAGCGGAGAATCTGTCACCTCGAGAGAGAAAGAAAGAAAGAAGAACACGTGTGGACGGACAGATCGGACAGGTGGATGGATCGGACAGCTTGAATCGGTTGACCAGCGAAGCAATCTTTTTTTGCAACAACAAACCATAGGAGGTCTGACGTCCGTACTCGAGCTCTTGGGCCAGTGGCCCAGAGAAGAGCTGATGTGTCGCGAAAGAGAGAAAGGGAAAGAAGACCTTGCGAATGTCTCGCAGTGAAAGGAGGGAAGGGAATCGGGATCAACGACAGTGGAAAAGCAATCACACGATCCACTCACTCGTGTCGCCCCGTCGCCTCGTCTCCTACGTACTTCTTTGCATCCATCCTTGCGTCCGGGATTCTTCCTTCCCTGCCCTCTCAGGGTGACGATACCCGTCGCCTGACCGACTATGGATCACTGGCACGGGCGCATCGCCTCTGATCCATTCTGTGGCTCTGTGGAGTGAGCCCTTACTCGCTCTCACTCCCACTACGGCCGCAAACGAAAACCAAAAGCTCATTCCGCAATTTGCGCCGTCAAGAGCACATCGAATCCAGCCTTTCCCATCCTCACTTCTCGCCACTCTTCCTCTAGCCGAAGCCATCTGTCCGACATGGTGTTCTCTCTTCTCGAATCGCTCTGGGTGAACCCGCCGTCGCAAACGCGCGAGCTACCGCCCAGATGTCGCGGTGACAACTATGTCGAGCCGAGCCGCTACTACATGGAGCTCAAGAAGCGCTTCCCGGATATGACGGACACGGAGATCCTCAACGCGAACAACAAGAAGGTGCTCTCGCCCTCGGCGAACGGCGCCGTCAAGGCGGACGTGATCGTGGTCGGCGGCGGTATCCTCGGGCTTGCGTACGCGATCCAGCTCAAGACCATCGCGCCGTTCAAGGAGATCGTGGTGCTCGAGAAGAGCAAGACGCCCAAATACAAGGTCGGCGAGTCCACACTCTCGAGCTTCAGTCGCTGGATGAACACGTATGTGCTCGACTCAGTGCACCTGCTGCGTCTGTTTGGTGCCAAAGAGGGGCTGAGCTTCTACTGCGTCGAAGAAACGGGCGAGCGCGTGAGCTCTGTGGACGTCGGCAAGCTGGACGTCTCGTACCAGCTGGACCGCCGCGTGTCCGATCTCTTCCTCACGCTCTGGGCTCAGCGCCTGGGTATCCACGTGTACCACGGTGTGTCGCTCATCGACGTCGTCACGCCCGACCACCGCGCCAAGATGGCCGCCGACATGAACGACCCAGCGGCCGACATGACCTCCCCCACCAAAGAAGAAACCACGACTGCCTCGAAGGACCCGTTCAAGAAGTTCGAAAGCTCGGTCACCTGGGAGGGTGACGGAATCTCCGGCAAGCTCACGGCGCCGATTGTCTGCGACGCGTCGGGCTTTGGCCGCAAGGTCACGGGCGATTTTGGTCCGCGCGAGCACTTTGAAGGCTGGAACCACAACTCGTACTGGGCGTACTTCAAGGACAAGGACGTGCCGGGTCCGATCCACGAAGGGCTGCACGAGTGGGAGCGACCAACGACGCGCCACATCTGCTTCCCGGAAGGCTGGGGCTGGTTCATCCGCCTCATTTCGTGGCACGAGGCGCCGCTGGCGAACCTCATGGACATGCTCCTGTACGTGATCGAGCTGGGCGTCAAGCACACGCCCGCCGAGGAACTGCCGTCCACGAAGGAGCTCTCGGGTCTCTTTGGCTGTCCGTACGAATTCATCACTTCGATCGGCTGGGCCGTGAGAGACGACGCACCGGTGCACCTGGAGCCGGGCCAGCTGCAGACTGGCGAGAACATGTTCCTCTACTACCAGAAGAAGTACCCGGTGCTGGACCAGGTGATGCGCAACCGTTACACGCTTCTGGAGAAGTACTACGAGAACCGCACGTATTTCACGCTGAAGCAGATGAGCTTCAAGAGCCCCGTGGTGGCCGGTCGCGGCTGGATGGCGATCGGCAACTCGGTCGGGTTCACCAACCCGCTCTTCTCGCCGGGCATCAACGCCGGTCTCGGCACGTCCATGGGGGCCGCCGAGCTCTCGGAGGAGCTGCACCGCCTGATCAAGTGGGAGTGTCCGACGAAAGTGGACACACTGGTGGCCGAGCGCACGCAACAGTACGAGACCTACGTGCAGGACTTCATGCTCCCGCGCCTGCAGCTCTTCAACCGCTTCAACTACTGCAGCTTCCGGGACCCGCGCCTGTACGTGGAGTGCATCAAGATCATCCTGTCGTACGGCGTGGGCGAGTTCGGCATCACGGACGCGAGTCTGTACCAGTACCACGCGACCGCGAGCGACAAGTACTGGCTCGTGGGCTCGGGGAGCAACGACTTTGCCACGGTCGCCGAGGACGTCCTCAAGTACATTGACGGCCCCGCCGAGGTCAAGATGACCGAGGAGCAGGTGCAGACCGCGCTCAAGGTCATGCAGGCGTGGGTGCGCAAGGGCGTGGCCAAGTGCCCGACGTTCAAGTGGTCCGTGTACAGTCGCCACACGGACGACTTCCTCGTCGAGGTCCCGGGCAAGACCACGAAAGTGGCCGGCGGCATCTTCAACTTCACGCAGTGCGGTAGCTGCCGCAACTGGAGTCACTCGGAGCTCAACAAGTGCGCGGTGTGCGGCGTCAGAGCCCTCGCGTCCGTATAAAAACGCGCAAGGTTCGCTCTCTCTCTCTCTCTCTCTCAACTGTACCAGACACCGCTCAGTGATGGCGTTCATGTAAATAGTACGTGCTGCATCATGGTTGTATATATAAACTGAATGGTACCAGCTCTGGCTTTGCATCCGCAGCAGCAGTTCGTGGCATTCCTTCTTAGAATTTCTTTGCGCCGTGACAGGCACAAAGAGGGATCTTGGAGCCATTCTCTTCAAGCTTCTTCTTTCTCGTAGGTGAGACCAAGCGGATTCGTAACGGTACTGTACCTCCATCATCATCATATCGACCTGGACCCGTTGCACTGTCGCGAACACCCAGGAGCTCACTGTCGATGAGCTCAGTGAGTGGCACTCGGCCGGGGGTGCGTGCGTCTATCCTGTTTTGTGTCCGTCCCGTCTTCCTGGGTTGACAGGCGAAGAACTCAAGGAACGAAGGAGAATTCAGATGGATCCCCACTCAACTGCAACGCGTGCGAGCGTCTCGTCGTGAGCCCCCTTTGTGGTGGACAACAGGGATGACGTTTTTCACTTTAGTTTTGGCTTGGCAAGCATTTCAAAAAGGACGCACTCGAAAGTTATTGCTGCTGCTGTTGTGACGAAGTGCAAGAAAACAGTTTGAATATACGCATAAGCGCGATGTTCACGCTTCTAAAAGAATATATATAGACAACTGAACAGTTAGCGAGGATATGTATTGCGGTGCCACCGAGCGAAACCAAGAGCGACAGTGGGCGGCTCGATCGGAGTTTACCGAGCAAGCACGGATCAGAATCCTGGAGAAATATCCCGACATGACGATACAAATTCCAACTCGGAGATTCAAAAGAAGAAACTGAAAGCTGAGGCGCAAACAATGCTGGATCGCCCTAAACTCGCCACTAATCACTGATATAGGTGATTGGCATAAAACCTCCGCTGGGATGCTCACAGTAAAGAAAAATGTACGGTATTTGTTGCGTGGATAAAGTGCCTCCTCTCACTCTATTTTTGAGATGGTTTTGATCCACGAACGTTTTTGATTGATTGACACCAAACCAATCACTTTCACTTTCGCAACATATCACAAAAAAATCTCGCTCAAAAGCGAGTTATGCTTGGCTTTTCTTCTTGTTATTGTTGTTGTTGTTTGTTGTGTGTTGCCTCCATACAAAAACAGAGTCATGCTGCTATGTGTGTCTGGTAAACGGACGGTGAGCCTGAAATGCTGATGCTTGTGGAGAAACTCAATGTCGCATTTTGTGTATTTTCTGGTTGGGGTTGTCTACTGCAGAGGCTCAAACAGGACATCCACGTGCAGAAAACGACCGCAATTGAAGAGAGCCTTTAAGTCGGAAAGAAAGCGCGAATTTCTTCTTCTCGCGCTTTAGGTGGGTTCATTAACGCAAGAGAGAAGCATTAGCACGTGAGTGAACCCTTGGCTGGCAGCCCACGTCAGTCTTCAGCGATATCTTGGACTGGAGACCTTCCCACTTCAACCCTGGGCTGGTTGGTGCCTGGCCTGGTGGTGGTGGTGCGCGAAAGGGTCACGTCGCTGGTCATCATCGCACTGGCGTTCGAAGACGGTACTATATTGTTCGCTATACTAGCTCATGGCGGATATATAGCTGTATTGTTCTCTATACTAGCTCATGGTGGGTATATAGCTTGCCGAATGTCGCTTGACTTTTTTATACCCATCCAATAGGGAAAATGCAGCCTACCCAACCCAACAAGCAGTTCCCGCGATAGGAAGACCTGCACGCGTAGAACAACAACATACAGCAAGAGTTGACCTCCAAGCTAAAAAAGAAGGAAAGAATATCGAAGAAATGACGATCCATTTTGCAAGTTTTGGCCATTCCCTTTCGAAAGCGATCGATTTTATCTGTTTTTCTGCCTCATATTTGTCAGAGTATAATTGATGGGAAAGTGCAACTCAACAATCCGAATTCCACGACTGGAGTCTACAGTTCGAACTCGAAAAGCATCAGACCTTGACAATGTATTCTTCAATCATCACAAAGTCCGCGTTGCGCCATTTTAGCAATTTGCCACAGAAATTCGCAAGCTGATGACTTGCTTTCAAGACGTCGACCAAACGATGACGTTCATCACCATATTAGCACCAATTTCTATTGATGCCAGTGCTGTCAAAACAAACTCGGAGGGACCACATGAACTCATAAAGTGCTCATCAAGATGACAAAAATAGGAGAGTACATTTACTGGACCGTCGATAAAAGAAACGGAGAAGATCATATGTCTCATGTACGTACACCGAGCAAATCTCTCAAGAGCTTGATTGAAACTATCGCTCGCGATGAGAAGGAAACCACTGATGCTGTACAGATGCGAGTATGAACGAAAATCTAAAAGCTGGCTGTTGCAGTCATATTAATGTGTTTCGTTATCATGGTGTAAGCATGGTTTAGTTCGCTCCAGTTACACGGAATATTTTTGACAGTATTATTGGTTATCCACTTCGAAAAAGATGGTGTCGATTTACCGACCATGACCACGCTGGTCTACTCGAAAGCTTGATGAATCTCCACTGGAAAAAATGGTGTATGTGCCATCTCTTAGATTTCGTTCATTTTCTAATAAGGATCCAAATATGTCCTACTAAATATCCCACGCCAGCATATGCGCATTCTTCCAAAATCGATTGAGAAGGTGCGTTGAAGTCCAGAAAGTGCACTGCAAGATTGAGCCAGGAAGGAGTAGCATACAGTTTTCGCTACCACTTCCTCCCTCCCTGGCACCACTTGCCAGCACCACCACCACGGATATCCAGGCAGTAGACGTTCGCTCGCCCCTTTATGACGTCGCAGGTCCGCGCGGTCTTACTGCACTCACAACACCATTCCCATTCAGCTCTCGGTTTTCCAGTGAGATATTTCACGAGCTGAACTGGAAAGAACATTCTACTACTAAGGTTCGCAATAGTTGTAGTAAAAAATGTGCGAGGTTAGCAGCACCCATGCTGCCCCATGCTTGCCACTCTTGCTTCCTCGCTCCCTCTCCGCTCGAGCCAGAGCGCAGAGCCTGAAAGAAGATGCCGCTGCAAACATCATCATTCATTCGCAGCACTGCACAACAGTAGTAGATGCTGTAAATCTGATACGAAGATGTTCAAATCGCGCGCACCTACACAAAACTAGAAGTATCTTATGATTTACAGTTGAGCACACGCATACCACCTGTGAAGATACCCACCAGGCTTCCCTCATTCTGTTAGGCAAGCGTTGTTGCCACCCTCGATTGTAAGGATGCACAAACAACAAGAGTGCGCTTTATCGTGCAAGTGATACTGAAAAGGCTCCTAGTGTAATCCAAAATATAGCATTTGTTTTTTTTTTAGCACCCCTACCAAATGACTTTTGTCATTCATACCTTTGTAATAAAATAGGGAACCCGAGCCAGGTGCAAACCCAAACAGAAATCAGTTGATTTTGTTGGCGTTCGAAGGGACTTCTGTCGACTGTACGTTGCTCAACAGTAGTAGTAACTCTCGGAGGACCCCTTTGGTCTTTTTCCAAATAAAACGCCCCACGAGCAAATCAAATCTCTCGTTTCTTTTATGTCCGCGACAGGAAGAGCTCCATCATCACTCACCTTGGCGTTCAAAGTCGGGACTGGACTTCAAAGTCACTCTCAGTGACTGCACTTTCTTCCGAGCCGCCCGCCTTTTCTTCTTCTTCGAGGCGCTCTCTTCGCCTAATTACATTGTATTATCGGATATCAATCCTTTTGCTATCTATCAGACTTGCTCTCTTCAAAGCCCCAGTCAGCAAATCTTGGAGCTCTCTTCTGAAAGAGGAGCCAGCACGCGCACAGACAGAGCTGCCTGCCCCAAGCAAGCGTCCGGCGAGTGGCACCCAGCCACAGAAGGCCTTCTTTCCTTCCTTTCTCCATTCTCTCTTCTTCCTCCTCTCTGGTGTGTACGCAATCCGCTCACCAGCGAACGACGGACGGACGGACGGCCCTGGCTGCTCTACTGCCCAGTCAGCAGCACAACATAACAAACCGCAAGCAGCCCACACACAGTGGACCAGTCTACAGGCGACGCGCGCGCGTCGTGGCACTCGACATAAAAGCACAACAGTCTGACAAATCCATCCACCCAGAGAACCTAAGAGAAGAAGGGCGACCGAGACAGCAAGCAAGCAATACAAGCAGCGACCATGACCGTTTCGCGGCACCGAGTCCCGAGTGGCGCCGTCGACCAAGTCCAGTGCAGCGCTGCTAACACTAATGGCAACACCGGACTGCGCGCGAGCGACGCCGAGCTGCTCAAGATGGCGACCGAGGCCGCCCGCGCGATCAACTGGGACGCAATGCGGGACCTGAGCCGACAGCAGCCGCCGCAGGTGCATCAGCAAGACCCGTTCTCGTCCAGTCAATGGCGACGCTACAAGGGCAAGAGCACGGGCACGCGCACCAAGATCTACACGCGCGCGTCGTCGTCGTCGCTGGGCGTCATGTCGTACACGACGATCCCGTGCAGTCTCTCGGAGGTGATCTCCGTGCTGGACACGAGCACGACCGAGGCCTACTGCGAGTTCATGCGCATGATGCACTCCTCGCAGTTCATCGCGGGAAAAGTGGTGCGCGCGGCCTCGACGCCGCTCAACAAGACGTATAAGGCGAGCTACCAGCTCTCGGCAGACTTGCTGGTCAAGACCGTCGCGTTGGAGAAGCCCGGGCTGCTCTTCAATCGAGAGGAGGAGTGGTGCTACCTCGAGTTCCTGCAGCACATCCGTACCGACCCAGCAGCGGCGGACAAGTCCAAGAGCTCGTTCCGGAAAGTGACGCTGACGCTGCACCCTAGCGACTGCGCGATCGAGACGCAGCGGAAAGCCTCGGTCCGCAGCTACTACAACGTGCTCGCGGGCTACCTGTTTGAAGAGGAGAAAGCGAACGCCAGCTCCCCTGAATGCAAGAAGCAGTGCACGCGCGTGTCGTACTTTGGCGAGCACTTCTTCACCGGCAGTAGTGACCAGCAAAACTCAATGCAGAAGAAATGGAGTCAATTCAGCAACGCGCGCGGCTCGAACCGCGGCGTTAAGTCGCGCTTGCTCTTCACGGCCGACGCGCTCGATCGCATGCACTTGCTCGTGCGGCGCCGTCGACTAGGCATGCAGGTGCTGATCGACGAGGTCAACGTCAAGCCGACCAACACGAGCTGTGCGCGGTGCGCTGTGTCGTTCGTCGTCGCGCGCAAGCGACTCTGCCACCTGTGCGGGTTCAACGTCTGCGACCACTGTTCGTCGATTGAAGCCCGCGAGCCGCCTCGGAGTCCGCAGCGACATGACCAGCAGCGAGTCGTCGCACACGTTCGCATCTGCACCATGTGCGTCGCGCGCGTCGACCAATGTCGACTCAAGTCCTGCGGCGACCCTTTTGTCCTTGAGAACGAGCCCGTGACGTTGATCACGGAGTCACACCAACAACAGCGAGACAACCCGTCTGCTCGAAGTGAGTCGCTCGGCTCGGCGCTCACAGATTTGCTGCATGAGACACTCCTGGTGTCCAAGTCCGCATCCCAAAAGGCGTCCGTGATCAGCGTGATCAAGGAGATTGTCAGCTCCAGTACCACCAGCAGAGGCAGCAAAGGCAGTGACGTCAGCAGCAGACGTCGCAGTGACGCACCCGTCATGCTCACGGATGCCGCAACTGAAGCGGAGCTCGTCAGAGCGCTGGAGAGCCCAACGCTGAGGTCGAGAAGCTCGCTGATCCCTCTCGAAGAGTGCGTCGTCAGCACTGAGAGTGTTGGCCAGCGAAGCTACCAGGTGGAGCTCCCTGAGGACCCCGCGGCGCCGATTCCGTACCCGATGCCAGCGAACGAAGCTAAGCGCCTGGAGATCATTCGGTCCCAGAGACTCGGCTCTTTGACGGATGTCCCCGAGTTGGACGTGATCTGCTCGATGGCGTCCAAGGAGCTCCAGTGCGTCGGCGCGATGGTCACGGTCGTGGAGCAGGACACGTTCCACGTCGTTGCGACCGACATTGAGTCGCTACCGACGCGGAATTTCCCGCGTGAAGAAGGGTTCTGCAGCCGCACGATCCTGGACTCGAAGCCGCTCATCGTGCCGCACCCGGAGTCGGACATCCGCTTCGGCTACATGAAGTGCGTGAACGAGCTGAACCTGGGCTTCTACTGCGGCTTCCCGCTCTTCTCCGAGGACTACACGGTGATCGGCAGCTTGTGTTGCATGGGTCCCGAGTCCCGCAAGCTGAGCC